>JAQIWZ010001108.1:0-13544 GCA_034697245.1 Malaconothrus monodactylus
TATCCGACGATAATAATAGTGATACTATTCTCTCTCTCTCTCTCTCTCTCTCTCTCTCTCTCTGCACTTTTCCCATAGATGACTGTTAAACAAATGGATTCTTCGGCTAATTACGCGTCATTAGTGAACTCATAGCTTTCTGCATCATTAGAGAATTAGAGGAAGAGCGCAGAGTGAAAACCAATGAAGCCTATGTTTTATTGCAACTTAGGTATTATCTTAGCATTTGATTCTCATTTCACTAAATAAATGGTTACATTCCGTGAATTACAGTCCAAGAGGGAAGACTTGCAAAATGAATAAATTCAGTGCTTTTTCAACTTGTTATAAACTAAAGACAAAGATAGCAATAATAATAATATTATTATTTATTAGATTTTTTTTCATTTTATATCTTTGTCAATAAAACACTGTTACGGTTGTTAGTGATCCCTAATGTTTAAAATAAATATACGAAATAAAGCAACAGTGATAAAGCCTCTGGCATTCTAAAGAAATGGCAGAATTGTAGCACAACATTAGTGGCAGAGAATAAGAATTTGTGCTTTGCATCAGTACGAAAATAGTTGACATATAGAAAGTGAGTTTAGCTGATATTCTCTGTGATAAAGTCTGGTTGAGTTGTATTAATTCATTTGTTCATTTCGTTTTATCCTAAAATGAAATCCTCATTCTTTCTTACTTATTAGGCTTTATCAGTGCTCACCTCAATCATGCGAAGCGCTAGTCATTGCCAACATCATTATCCTGTGATAGCATATTCTGTTGCCAAATATACAGGCAGTAAAGCTTTGAGTAGAAATCATGAGTCGCTTATGAAACAAACTGTAATGCTTTACAATAATGTCATAACAATGATGCGATGCCTCGCAAATGGTTCATATCTCGTAAGACTAAGTCTAAGGCAGTGCAATGAGTCAATGAGGCACAACAAATTGGAAACAAGTTGTTTCAAAACAAAGTGACAGTAGCATAACTATTATTGCTTCTCTCTTTTTACATTATGTTCCGACTGCTTGAACAATACAAGCCTAACATAACTTAATACTATATTTGTTTGATTGCCATTACTCTCAAAAACATACTTTGCTTATTAAGGCTTAATTTATGATACCTTATACTTAAAACTAGCAGATGCTCCTCACTGTAAAAAGTAAATCAGAGCGCAAAGCGCGCCTGGATTGGGATTTGTAAGTGGTTAAGTCAATTATCTTACTAAGAAGAGAGCTTCCAAATCGCTTATACAAAAGCAAGTTTTTGTGCTTCCAAAAGAAAAAAGAACAGAAAATAAAAGAAAACCGAGAGAGAGAAAAGTCAGATAAATAGTTGGAAGGCAGCGCTCAGTTTTGTAGAGAGTTAGGCCAAACGTCATCTGCTTCTATGTTTCCTTTGCTCAATTTATTTGAGAAGATTCCCAGTGGAATCATAGCAGTGTGTCCGTGACGTATTTTCATTGATCATTGAAGCCTTGCCTGAAAAGAGGCGAACACAACGGGGGATTCTTTATGCAGTATTATTCTCCAGAAGTGACGTGCTATGCATCGCATCGCTTCCTATTTTGTGGTAAAGACCAAATACTTGAAAGTATATTCGTTTTATAATAGAATGAGTTAATGTATTCAATACTTGAGTAGAATGTCTTGAGAGGAATTTCTCACATACGATGGCCATCATATGCATAACTTATCTGAACAGTACTGAACACTTCTGAACAAAGCTGACATAATCCTAAAATATATGACATACAAGTTCTTCTCTCTCTCTCTCTCTCTCTCTCTCTCTCTCTCCTTCTCTCTTAAACTTTTTTCTCTTATGTTGTTTCCCTTGGCTTTGAAGCTAAAAGAGAAATGATGACCGTTGAGAGCAAAGCATAACTTTAGTGCTGTATTTAAGATTTGTGCTGCATTGATAGATAAGCACTTACTGTAGGCCTTCATTATAGATAGTGTTTATCAACAGTTTCGTTACAATAAAGTTAATTCTTTTTTCTTTCATTTTTTGAATATCTGATAAATAAAATTCCAAAAAATCAAAGATATGATCAGACATAAGACAGCGGATTTTTTTCAAATCTTTAACAAAAAAACAGCCTTTTCTCTGATCTTCAAAATAGTCTGATATAAAAACCATAGCAACCATTTTTTTAGTGCACTTTAACAATAATCATAGATCTCAAAGATAAGTATAAATTTAATCTTTCGCACATCAATGAATATCTTGTTAAAAGAGAGAAAATTAAAAATATATAGCAATTACTAAAACTTAGTTATTAGTAAAAAGTGTATTGAAACTAATTCTATACAATTTTCTTAAATGTTGGACAAAATAGTATTATAAAAAAATAAATAAATAAAATGTATTTCTAGTTTTGAAGCTGAAAAACTAACAAATTTGAATCAATGACAAAGCTTTACATGCATTTTATATATTGAGAATTTTTGAAATTCATAACGATTCCAATTATAGTTTGACGAATGAGCTTCTCGTCTGAAAAACATCAACAAATTTGAATTTAGTCAATCAGAAATTTATTTTCATTTCCATATTCTGAAATCAAAATAATATTTTCTAATTTCTAATTGAATTAAACTTATCTTTTTATTTTCGAAACTGGATTAACCAATTCTTGAGTTCTAATATTAAAATTGAAATCAGAAAATTTTTAACTGATTCATCAAACTCTTAATAAATTCTTAAAAAAACACAAATAAAAAATTCTTATATCGAAACACAAATAAAATTTGATATTCAAACTCTTCCTCTTATCTCAATCACAGACAAGAATTGCATTATTTTGAAATTGAAATCATGAAAATCTTTAAAAATTGTTAATTAGACAATAAAGTAATTACTATTTCCTATTATTCAGAGGATATATTGTTTTCTCGTCTTTGTTAATTCAACATCTCTGCAAAGTATTATTCATTAGTGCAATTCAATTACTTTTGCTCATAACCTGATCTCAAGACAACAATATAACTGCTATGCTATGGATGTCAAAAGTCAATTCGTGAACTATTTAATGTCTAAAATACATTTTTTATTTTTGAGATTTTTCTGATAAAAAGAAATTATGATTAAGTTGAGAAAAATTCGCTTAGTTTTCGTATTTGAAATCCATTCAAATTGGAAAAGACAATAAAAACAAAAATTTAATTTGTTTTATTTAGCATTTAAAATAGTTTCTATTGATTTATTTTGATGAGAACTCAGCTGTTAATTAACTTTGGATAAAATACTTACAATTTTTCGTAACTCAACCAATTAATTGTGACTAAATCTTTATTAGCTTTTTATGGAGATATTCATTCCAGTATATGATTATTATCTAAAGCTATTTCTAATTAAATCCTTTTGAAAAGGAAAAGAAAGAAAGCGATGGTTAGTGTGAATTGTATAATGGAATGAATTTAATATAAATAAGCATCAACTGAACGCGAAATAGAAATGGAGTTCAGTTGAGTATAAATATCCCACGAGAGATCTTAAAGGCATCACTACTGAGTTAACATTACTGCATAACATTGTGCACCAGTTGCTCTCATAAAGCTCTCCTTTCCAATTAGTTGTGTTTTGTAGCGATGTGCCAATGGGTCTTACGTGCCTTTTCTCATTCTACTTGTTAGAAAACTACCTCAAAGCACAGCCAAACCAATAGAGAAACTAAACTTAGACTTACGAGAATGAGGAAAAATGAGAACCAAAGTAATAGAGAGAGAGAGAGTGTGTGTGTGAGAGAGATGTGGAGGCAGTGGAAAGAGAAACAAAAAGTGAGAATAGAACAAAACTACACTAAAACACGTTTAGTAGTAGCACAAAATCACATACACACACACACAACAAGTCGACAACACATTGCAACACATTCACAGCTATAGTAACATTTCGTGTAACGACAGCTTTGATCCTTTTTATGTTTTGTGCAATTTACAAGTCAGTCACCAGGAGAAAGACTGGGGCAAAACGTTTTGTGAATACATAACTCGATCAACGGAAAGGATGAAGCACTGAATGGGAATTTATGCTAATTTTTATTGCATAGTTTAAATTGGCCTGATTTCAAGTTACTTTCTTCCCTTTTGTTGTCTTCGGTACAAATGCAAAGTCGATCCCAAACTATTCCAAGGAATAACTCTGATTTACATGAAAAAAGGAATTTCCTGATCACTTCATCTCATTCTTTTGTATGATTGCCATAACAAAGATTAGACCTTATATATCAAATTCATAACTTACATGTTATCTCTAATTTTTCAGACATTCTTTTTTTCTTATCTCAAACTCTTTTGATAGTCTTACAAACAATCATAAACAATATGAGTTTCAATTATGTTTTAAAAGGTTTTAAACAAAATTTACAAATACGATATGCGGCCACCAAAAGCTGTCATCAAATATTGTTTTAATACTTAATATTAAAATGTTTTACATATATGTGAAAGATCTCCAAAAGTTATCAAAATTTGAAAATCTATCCAATGAGCAGATGATACAAATCTAATAAAACTAATTTCCTCTAAAAAATGTAAATCTTTCTTAAATAAAACGGAAAATTTATCTCGTATTTCACAAAGAAATCTCAAAATCAATCAAAAAAAAAGTTCAACTCATCTAAGATACAGTTTGAAAAAAACATGATTTGCCTCACCCTTCAAATAAACAGAATGATTAAATTAAACCAAAACCTATCACAAACATTTGGGTATCTTCATCGAAAATAAGTTATTATTATTACCCTTAAACAAGAATGAAGATTAAATTTTAAAAATTATCAACAAAACAGAATTGAAGACATTTAGATTTGAATGAAATGCAATGCGAAACAAAATAATTTTAAAAATTTTTTAAACATTTATTAAAATATCAATTGTTCGTATCGAGCATTCAGTAATGAAATTTCCATTTAATGTAAACTTTTGAATTCTTTAAAGTTTTAGTAATTAAATTACATAAAAATTTATTGCTTTCTTGATGTTTAAATAAAATTAATATATTGTTTAAAGAAAATTTAAAACTTCAATTTTAACCCAAAATTCATTCAATGATTGCTTGAAATTTTACATTTAAAGTCAAATCACTTTTTCAAATAAACGGAGAACGCGTTGAAAATTTAGAGCAGTAAAAAAGGAGAGTTTAAAACAAAATAAAAATAATGATCATATAGTGAAAAAACAAAGAAATTTGTTAAAGTGAATTTTGAGGTAAAAAAGTTAATAAAGAATAGGATGTGTTATACAAGTGTATATAGTATACAGAAGAGTTCGTGTTATATAAGAAGCGTTTGTTGAATTGCTTTCACTTTTGTGTTGGTAATATACAGGCAGGTGTGTGTTATTCCTACACTTGCCGCAAATAAAGTGAATCATAATAAGATAAAAGTAGAAAAGTTGAGTTTTAAAATTTATGGGATAAGAAACGTTGTGCTGCATTTTTCATTAATGAAAAAACTACATTACGATTACAATAGGCAGGAGAGGGTGAACTTCTTGTTATAAATGAGTTTAAATCACAAATTGGACTCAAATAAATGAGTGATAAATTATTATTTTTTTTCTTTTTCCTATTTGTATGTTTGTTCCACTTTATACTATCTAATTATAATCAATAAATTGTCTAATCTAAAAGTTTAGTAACATTTTTGCATTAACTCACTTTTTATTCTTCTAATCCATTATAAAACTAAAAATAAATTTGACATTAATTTTATTGATTTTTTTCTTTAAATTTGTTGAAAATCTAACATAATTACAATTAAAATATTATTTAAACAATTTTAAAGAAAAAAAAATTTATAATTTTTAAAAATTAGTAACAGAGTTAGTATAATATTAATATAGCTTCATCTGAAAATATGTAAAACTCATATATTTTGTTCATTTTCGTTGACGTAGAGTTGTTTTGCATATCTGCCAATTATATGGAATTGCAAATTGAAATTTATCTCTAAAGTTAAAAATTTTCAACGATAAGGCATTTATTATTAAGTGAGGCAGTTGTAGACAAAGTGCTTGGTATGACAACTTTATGTATTACTGCATTATGTATAAAAAGCATAGAATTCCGCATGTATTGTCCTTTTCTCACTTCCATGTGAACTATATTTTTCATGCAAACATCATCATTGGTAGGCACTCGCGGCAACATTCACATTGGTATTCGAGTGAACACAGTTAAGTTGATGGCCTTTTTCCGGGCGCTTCGACTTTACACGACATTTTCAAATTCATTATACAATTTTTATTGTATTGCTTTATTTTTCATCTAAACCATAGAAAACTTTTTCAGATTTTGGTTTAGAATGAAATAAAAGGAAAAAAGTTTTGTAAAGTTTTTGTTGATGTATTTCTTTAGTATTAAGTCATGTTTATAAACATTTGTCACTCGTTGGATGAATTGGAAGCTATTCTTTTGGTTGAGTGTCTAAACGGAAGAGTAAAGCAGAGCAACAGTATGTCATGATCAGTATGCAGCAGATGCATAGACGCATAGATGCATTTATGGAAATTATGTGCCATAACAGTCATAGTAGTTGAGTAAAAGCAAATGTGCAGCTTTTACGAAACAATGGTTGGCATCAAATAGCACTGAAATGTAGTTCACGAATTGCACTCAAATGTAGTTCACGAATTGTACTGGAATACTGTTTACGAATAGCACTGTAATGCTGTTTTCGAATAGCACTGAAATACTGTTTTCGAACCATTTGTCACCTTTTTTACATTTGCAATCAGTCAACCCTTACATTTTATACATACATACATTTTGTAGGCATTGCTTTAGTTAAGTTTTAAAAAACAGAGCAAAACAGAGCACAACTATATGACCACAGTTTTAAAAACTAAAATATGTTTTACTCTTTTTTACATTTATGGCAAAGAATGCATTATTCCCAAGAGAGCCACTTTATATCAATAATAATGGTGAATGGGGTGCCATAACTGCAAGATGTTAGAGAAGAGTGTCATTTAACAATACCGCATGCATTCTTTGCAAATGCTATTTCCAATGCTATTTCCAATGCAGTACTCTATGCAGTACTCAATGAAGTTGTTGGACACGTCAAATGCATACTCTTTTGGTCATATGAGTTTTGTGCCGACTTAATACTAGCTAAATCTCACTTTTTCCGTACTATTTCTCTTTTTCTTCATTCTTCTTTTTTTATCCATTTTCTTCCAAACCATTTAACAATAGGCCAACACAAAAGAATTGCAATCTAATAATTTTTTTACTCACAAGTTATAATAGTTTTGCATAATAAGTACAAGAATTATTGCTGTAATAATAATAATAATAATAATAATAATAGTAATAATAATAATAATAGTAGTATTAAGAAATTTCAATAAAAAATACAGATTTATGTACGTTAAGAAAAATTAGACTTTTTCTAAACCATAAGCCATTATTCAACTCCAATTCCGCTACAATTGAATAATTTAAAAAATAATTAGAGACCAATTTTAATTGATATACTATTTGCAAACATTTTTGTGTGAGTTTTATTAAGCGTACTAATGAAAGGTCAATTTAATTAACATCGACCGCATCAAATTAAGCACCTGTTATGCGATTGCCCTACCAGCTAATTAAAACTCTTGTCGCTTATATATAAGGGAGAGTCACAAGTGAGTAAATCAATGAATCACAGAATAGAGCAGAAAGAATAAAACGAGAGAGGGTTTAGAAAATTAACTTTACGCTTCAAAAGCTTGTAGTCTCGCCTTTAAGTTTATAATTTAAGAAAGAGCTATAAGATTCAGGACATTAAACAATTTTTTTTATTCATTCTTCGTTCTAATTAATTCTAGAGATTATCGAAAAATTAACACTAAATAAAAAGAAATTGAATAAAAGATTCATTCATTCATTCAGAAACTTTTAGGATTTTATAAACAAAAAATAGTTAAATAAAGTCTTCGTATTAAAAACTAAACAAACTCAAGACACTATATATTTATAGTGTATATATAGTATAAACGTATGAATAAAGATAGTCAGTGTTCAGTCATTTGAAATCATAGATTTGTTAAAAGACTTTTGAATATTTAGAGCCAACAAATGGCAGCCGTTTTCGTTAAATATTCGGCTTCCGAGTCTCTGGAAAGACTAATATTCACTATGACAGCAGTTATAGCAGTTATGATAAGCAATGATGCACTGATGCACTGATGCATTCCTGTCCAGCTAAGCGATTATTCTGCATCAAATATTATTGTGCAACATGTAAGTTAGTTTCATATCAAGTCTGGATTCTTTTCTATTATTATCAGATGGTCATCATATGAGACATTCTGATTCATAGCATATTTTTATTACTTCAACTAAACAGTGTTTATAGCGACAGAATTTTCCATTTTTTGAATCCAAATTTCACTGTCAGCGGAAGACAACATCCTCTATGGATAACATTAGACTATCATAACATGAATGATATGTAAATAAGTTTAATAAAATTAGAAAATAGAGAGGCATCAAAAGTGTAAAATATTCATTGATTTGATGAGATATGTGCACATTTTAACTTTATATCAAACAGCTTGTATTGATTCACATCCATATCGTTTCGGATCACTGAACGGAAAGTGAGTCAATATGAGTGAAGTCTAGTTAAAGATTTACAATAAAGAGGATATTAAAACTTAACTGTCTTTAAAAATTTTATTTTATAGGAAGTCGTCAATCATATGAGAATCCAGTCTTATTGAATATTAATGCAAATTATACATGTTTGTTATTCAACATGAGTTTTCACCAAAATATATGATAAGTAGACTTCCAATTATCTCTAAAGTAAAGCTCATATATCAAAAAATTATAATTTAATATATATTTATTTTACATTTTCGACAATAATATATGAGAAATGAAGAAATGCTTTTTTTTAAGATTTATCAAAAACTAACAATCTTTAAAACTGAATTTCAATATCATTTTCAATTTTTCTTATTTAAATTGAACCAAATTTATTCATTACAGACATTACAATTAGTTAATTAGTTCTGTTTGATCTTCATTAGAATGCTATTGAATAGAAATACTTGACATTAATCTCAAAAGCAATTGTCTTTTAGAGTTAAATGGATGCTATAATATTTAAGTGTGACTTTGCATTGTGTCTCAAAATAAGGCTAATACGTATTTTAGTCATTTGCTCAGCTTTTTTATCTTAACAATATTGCCAAAACTAGAAATTATTTGATTCTGTGTTTTGACTCCTTAACTTAAGTATGTATACATCGCAAATATGCTTTTACTTTTGCCCAATCATTCTCAATGAGTTCGTGACTTTGAAAGCAAAAATTATTTTGGTTTTGCTGTCATTTACTAAAGACAATTCGCAGTTGACTGACTTGCATTATATTCGTGTTTATAATCATGCTTTTAACATATTCCAATTCACAATTTTATGCACACATCACAGCTTTATATATATTACTTATGAGTCTCTCTCTCTCTCGCTCTCTCTCTTTCTCCACTCTTTTCTCCCTTCGAATTCATTGCATTAGAGATAGAGAATTGGGAGTCAATGCAGTGCTGATGATGATGGTTGAAGAGCACCACCCCATTGTTGCGTGCCTGTTACGATAACGAGGATAATCCAGACCGGTTTGGGCTATAACCAGTGTATACCCAACACAATAACATATCGCAGTTTTGAATAAGCGAATGACATGACTCAGTCTGACTTTATTCGAAGCCAAAGCGTTTGATAAGCAATGCGTTTTTAAAAGCTTAAATATCTGCCGGGATAGGGATCGGGTTCACAATCATATCAATAAGCTATAAGTTTTCATTTCATATTTAGCCCGAGGTATCAGCACTTTATTTCATTTCAAAAAAAAGTTTTATCTTAACTTTTTTTCAAACTTTGTTGTGGTTGTGTTGGGTCTCTATTGTTGATGAGCATTGGAATATTTTGTGATAAAATACTAAATATTCTCATACTGTATAACACATACCTGAGGTATAGAAACTCAATTCTCTTTATTGTGATCTATTTTACGTGTTTGATTAAAGCTTGATATAAAGCAGTTGTATTTTACATTTTATGCACACATGCCTTCAGCTATTTCCTCATAACAACCATTTATCATTGCATTTGTAATGCACACCAAATGTATTAAAATAATAATAAACATATTTTGAGTTCAAAGTTTTACTTTTCAAATCGTTTCAATAGTATGTTTAATACCATTATTTTTACCATTAAATAAAATATTCAAAAATATCAATCGATTCCTTAGAAATGCTATTAACTTGAGAACAGCCATTGTATTATTTTAGGGTCCCCTAAAACTATTTTAAATTAGATGCGCATCACATGAGGCATATGCAAAATCTCAAAGCATATCAAAAAGTATGCATTACTTTGTGTAACAGTTATTTAAGATATTAAATCATAGTCTAAAACAGCAATCGATTCAATCAAAATACCTCATGTTTTTAATAACAATGAACATAAGGTTAGGAATTAAGCAAATTATTGAAACTTCTGTCCATATTCTGTCCATATTATGTCTATACTTGTATGAAATTATTACAAATCGAAATGTTTTTACTATTGATGTTATGCAACGAAAAGGCAACAAATTTGATATTACAATATGTTAGTCACACGTGTAATATCAGTGCTCTATATTATAGACCAACGTTGGCATTACATTCATCATAAGAGTAAATTATAGACTAGATCTAAGTATATCGAGAAATGAATGCCTGCATTTATATTTGCTGAGCACTGAATTGTCTCTCACGACTCAATGAACAAATAAGCAGTCCGTCTAATGCAATGCTATGACACAATTTATTGAATACAGCGATTGATTTAGCACAGAGTTAGTGCTTATTTCATTTTTAATGTCATATTATATTATCAGTAAAAATATCGATTTTATTTCCTTTTTATCTTAATCATTGAGCATAAAACTGACAAAAACTTTAAAAGTGTATCAAAGTATGGGTTCAATAATAATAATCATTACCATATTCTGTCTCATCTCGCGTCTCACTCTCTTACAGATTGATAAGCGATATTAAGTTTACTCATTGTATGCTTTTAAACATGATTTATACAATACATGCTCTTCACTGCTGACCATCTGCAATATCTTTGAGACCACTCTACAGGAAACTGTGGCTCACTGGCGAACGACAGGAAGTCAGGGAATGAACATTTTCATCTGTATTGTTCACTTTGAGTCGGTCTCATTTTTTTGCATTCAACTCAAATCATACTTAATTACATCTCTCTCTCTCTCTCTCTCTCTCTCTCCCCTCTCACTCACTCAGTTTTTAACACTTACTAACTCCCCATCACTGAAATTAGTCCGCATTTGTGTTCAAAATCATAATATTTCAGATTTTTATCTGAAAGAAAAAATAATGCGTTACTTCTATAATGTTTTGATAATCCAATTGAAAGCTAAAATAATTGAATAACTGACCCAAATGCTAAAATTCTTTAAATTGGTTTAAAAAGTGAATTTGCTCTTATGATACGTAATTTATATCAAGTTTTTTATTATTAGATCAACAGTTCATCTTTACCGACAAAGAACAAAAAACTAAAACTTGTTAAAAACATAGGTTAGAAAAGAGAAAAATTTGAAAAAAAAAAATTTTAAAAACATCTTCACACAAACGTAAAACATATTTCATACAAATATAGGTTGGCTTTCAATTATTAAAAGTTTACTGAATATCAGGCAAATTGTGACGTGAGTCCCATATATAATATTTGGTATTTCTCCCCACTTTCATCTTTTAAAGAGTCGTCCCTTTCGCTACCTCTCTAGTGAATGAAATATTTTGTATTTCTCACCACACACTTGAACAAATGAAAGCATCGCAAGTGGTGTTGGAATTTACTTTCGTTTATTATAAGTAACTTTATATCCCGTGATGTAAACGCAATCAAAGTTTTTCGTGCATCAACTTTTCCATCAATGTTATAATATAAGCACAACATTTGTATTGAATGTCTGATAGTATGATCTTATAGTAGTGATAGCAGTCATACAGTCATAGCAGTAGCTCTACATTACTCCCTTCGGTCATATATGTTGATATCAACTTTATATATCTGTTGATAACTGGATAAGCAGTTATACACTCTGTATATGCATTTATATATAAATATTACACTTGCATTGTATTCTATCATAAGTTTATGCGTTGCACACATTCTGGAAATCCTATCTGTTAATGTCAGTTTGGTCTCCAATAACGGCTCGCGTCAATTCTCATATTCCAGCAACGACTCAGGCAAACCCATAGGGTATCAAAGTTTTGCTTCCATTTTTCCTCTGAGATTTATAAAAACTAAACTCTGTTTCTCATTACATTACATTATAAAGCGCTACTGCTCTAGAATTAAAAAATTTAGAAATAATAAATAAACCTTAACTTCTATATCAATATTCTTTTTATAATTGTTTTTAGTTCAAAAAAAGTCTTATTGATATTGTGCTTAATCACAATTTTCTTAATGATTAGCAAAAGAAAATCTCGTTTAATTGAGAATTGGCTTATGTTATAATTAAATTTCTTAATATCCATCCGAAAACTACTGACTCTATGCTTCCTAATGAGTTATTGAGTGAGTTGATAGAAACTTGTTCGGAAAATACGAATGGAACAAGTTTTAAAAAATAATTCAACGAATAAACTAATCCCTAATATCTTAGAAAATATTAATTTCAACTTTGAATTTTTCTAAATTAATTTTAACTCTGAATCCTCATTAAAATATTTAATATAAAGCTCCTAAACTAAACATTATTTAATTTACTTCATTTCAAGATTTGAGCATTGGATAGAGAAGGAATGCAGACTCTTCTCAAGTTAGTTATTCATTATAAATGAAATATTTTCGGACAGTACTCTTTGATTTAACATTAACAAAACTTATTTTTAACTTAAAACTATTTTGATTTAATAAGAAAATTATGAAATGCACTTATTTTCATAGCAACAGACGTCTAGCCTTGAGATAAAGGCTTCAGTGCAGATCTTAAGACCTTTTAGAGCATTTTAATTAAAAATTGAATTCTTGCTATTTTTATTGAGAAATAAAAAAATAATTGGTATTTCTTTATAGAGAAGCCCATTTCGCAAGAAAAGCTAAGATGTGTTAATCCTTCAAAATACTACACTTTTGCTCTTCAAATTCATTTATCAAATTAAAGTCTAATGAGTCTCAATCATTTCAAATAGAATTCCAGTTAAATTTATATTTTTGCAAAATATTTGAAATTTTTTTATAATCCAAATTAAGTGTTTTATTCAATGTTGTGATTTATTTATAAATCAAATTTCAAAAATAAAATATCCAAAAATGACCCCTCGACTTTGCTGTTTTTCGCAGGCGAAAAATTTCTAAAGTTGGTGTGAGAATAATTCAAATTCAAAAATTAATTTATTTTATTATTTTTTTTTATGAAAAAAACTTCAATTTTTGAAATTTTATCATACATTTTGCATATCTTATATCTCATAAATATAAATTGTGTATTTGTTGCATATCAGGTAAAAATATTTTT
>JAQIWZ010001109.1:0-13543 GCA_034697245.1 Malaconothrus monodactylus
TCTTTGTTTATAAATATTTGACTGTTTTAGTAATAGAACTTTATGAACTTTTATTAATTTGGTATATATTAATACTTGAACTTTTCTGTCAAAAATGCCTACATTGAAAAAGGGAGTTACTGTTCTCTATAGCTATTGATATTTGATAATATGGCATAAGCCCAAAGTCGTGCACAATTTTAAGGAAACATTCAAATTGATTTGATAAAATTGAAATAAAATCCTTTATTAATTTTGTCATTTTTAGGAAAAATTTTCAAATTCATGATTTTAATAGAGAATTTTTTCCATATTATTTTCGATCAGAATTTGTTTAATTTGAATAATTGTTTGAGTTTTTTAAAGCTTTGTTTAATTTAATGATCCTTCCAGAAAATTAGTTTAATTATGAAACAATTAGTGATTTAATGAAAATTAAACAAAGAAAAGCCAAAGATTAACTCATAGAATATGAAGGCATAAAAGGGGTGTGAGGTTCTTAACTTCCTTCAATCGGGAAAGCAATTGAGCACTTGATTTGTGCACTTCTATATTATTACAGTCTTATTGAAAAAAGTGCATTTCAATGGTTCAGAGCTTCAATTTATGGTCTGTTGCCGTATCTTCAGGTATAACCGGTTTCAGTGACTCCAGCTTTGACTCCGACTCCAACCAACACATTCTCATATGAAATTTAGTTTTCGATTTTCTTTGTCATGTTTTGAATTATTTTTTTACGCATAATATTTAACAAATGACGTTAAGATCCTTTCGAGTTTGGTTTAGGCCACAAAGTTTTTTGCTTAAAGTCACTTTCCTTTTCTTAAAGTTTAAAAATATCGATCATTTTCTAAAAGTGAACTCAAAGCAAAATATGTTCGACATTTGTTTTGTGATAAACAAATTTTATTTCTTTGAATTTGTTTTATTCAACTGTTTATGATTAAAATTAATATTAATTCTATTGAAATGTGAAGTCATTTTCGAAATTTAATTTATAAATAAAAAGAAAATAGATTAAGTCAACTCTCTATTCATTGATTTTGAAAAAAAATTTATTCATTTGTTTAAAGATAATACTTATTCATAATTGTTATAAACGGAAAACGACGGGAAAAACAATTGTTTGATTCATTAGTTTAATATTTCAATCAATTTATATGCTATGAAGTTAATTATCAATCAATCATTGAATTGAAGACTTCCATTCTCTATACTCAAAAACAAGAGTAAGGATTTATAGATAAATTTAAGATAAATGATTAATTTTAGTTTAGAAATAGATTTAGGAAATTCAAAATTAAATTTATTATTAGCTCTTCATTTGGAAATCTAAACGTTATCAGAAGTATTGCGTTAAAAAAAAGTAAAGAACCGAACAATTGATTGATTGAGTTTTTCATTTAAACCTATCAATTAGTTGAACATAAATTATCGAAAACTTTGAGCAATGAATATTCAATAAATGAATGCTCAATTTATGTGAACGTATATCTATTTAATATCTATACATAAACTGATAATAAAGTTAGTGGAAGTTTTATATGACTAATAATAATATTTTAATTTCATTTCTGCGCCAAAGCATTTGTTGAAACAAGTGTTTTGCTAAAAGTTTATTCCTATTAGTATAAGCCTATAATAACACACTTTGAAATAATTTAGGTCTTCCCCTAGCGAGTAGAGGACTCGAACAGCCATGTGGTGGAACCCAATCTGAGTTGTTGCCTACCTGTATAACCCATATATTAGAACCACTGAAACAAGAGCAGATCAATGCTAATAAATATGATTTGAACAGCAAATATGAATTTACCAACAATGAGGTCGTCACTGCTCGTCACTTTAACTATGAAACTTCGTTAGTTGGTTTAGGCCTCAGATCGCGGTCTTATTATTATTTATACGGATCAGTAAATAGATGTGATGGTTGTGACGGCTGTGACAAAGATATGGCATGTGAACGGGTAAATACATTGACTCCAAGCCCTCCAACAACCAATCAAAATGAAGAAACGCTATTGTCTACAATTTGTTTCTACTGTGAAAAGCTTGTGAATCAAGCGTTCATTAGTGCCAACGTTGAGATCAATCGCTTGAGATCTATGAATGTTGACTATAACGATAGTGTTTACTATTTAATGAATATTCGTCAAGCCATCAAAAGTGTTCACAATAAGGAATTTTCTCAAATAAGTGACTTCAAAGAAGAGGAAAACTTTGACTTTTTATCTGAATCTGAACCAGATATCAATTTACCCAACAGTTGTGATAATAATCCTGTTGAGGAAATTGAGGAAAAATCTGTTTCTAACTTAGAAAAATATTATACTTGTTCTCTCGAGGAGGAAATAACTGAGAGACGTGTTATACCTCCCTATACACACTTTGCTAGTATGTCACCATTTTCTGATAATGAAGAATGGGTCGAAGATAATAATCAATTGTTGGAAACTAGTGTTGATATCAATGGATGCGCCGAAATAGACCTCGAATTAGAGGCCGGAAATTTGAGTGATGTCTCGACTTCGTCTGAAGAGGGCCTCTTCACAACTCCTAATACTAATTATGTGCCTCGACCACAGCCTAACATATACGGCAATCCATTGGCCTATTCATTACATACAATAGCCGAAGAAAGTTGCGAAGAAAGTGAACGCGAATCGTCCAGACCTTCTTCACCTATAGGTGATGCAGAAATAAATGGCACAGAATCCGACAAGTGTTCCAATTATGCGATCAGTCATAATAGTCAATATAAGCGCAGTTCGTGGTGTGACAGTGAGGCTGAAAGCATAGATACCTTTTCGGAGACTTCAGAACCTGCAATGAGTGCCGACTTTAACGATAATGATATCTATTTAGCGTCATCTCGATTAGAAAAATATTTTACGTCAGGTTTATTAGGGTCTGGAGCGTTCAACTATCCCGACGATGTCGAGTTCGCTGATGAAAGTGATTGTGACTCTTCTAAACCATCACTTGAATTCTTAGATACGGGTGAGAATAAGGTTTATGAAACACAGTCTTCCTTTAGTGATGAAAATTTTGATACATTGAAGAGAAATAATAATTATAAGAAAATTGAACAAAAAATTGAACAAAATAAGGAAATTGTCGCCGATGTAGACAAACAAACAATTGATATTAGTATTAATGATGAAATTAGAGGATCTCATAAATCAAAACTGAATGAGTCAACAAATTTTGATTCAAATCAATTACAACTTAATGAATCTCAAACTGAGAAAATAATAGAATGTAATGAAAACGAAGCCCTTAATGATCAAAATAGCTCTAAATCTTCAAATGAAGCTAAAAATAAGGCTCAAGTTGATGAAGACGTGACAATATTTATGAATAAACTATTATCTCGTATGTCTAATTTTAACCGCATTGTTCCTAATGATGCAAAAGATAGGGGCGAATCAGTTAGTAATTTGAGTTCTAGAGAATCGCCAAATGAAAATCCATTGCCATCATTAAAAGTACTCGAATCTCAAATTGCACGCCTTATGGAAGCCGTATCGCCAGCGAATCTTTCGGTTTCAGATAATAGTAGCACTTATACGAGCAGTAGTACTATTGGTAGTAATAATAGCGATTACGGCAGCGATACTCTTGAAAGTGATGATGAAGAAGGAAAGGAGAATAATAGCGGCCTTCAAAGAAGAGATAAAACTATTAACAGAAGGGAATCGAATAGAAGTTTAACCAATTCTGGCGGCAGTTCTGACTCTACAGTTTCGGAAGAAACTGTTTATATTTGTAAACAGTTAATGACATCACTTAAAAAGTTGACAGAAATTGCTTTCACTGATAATGCTATTAAAGAGAAAGAAATCGAATCGGCGACAGTGTCTGCACCTTCAGATGTAGCCAAGGCTCGTATGTATATTCGCGACCAAATTGTAGCACTAATGCATACTGTGAAGAGTTCCAGTCGTAATACATCACCACTTCGGGAACGGAAAATGACTCAAACGCCGTTCAATCATCAGACCATTGATTGTGATAATCTCGGAGGCGATAGCAGTGATTGTGGGGAATGTAGTCCTAAAATTGGAGGAATTGGCAAAAAGAAAACGCCGTCTGAATCGGGATCTGAAACAACTTGTTCCGCGAGTGTCAGTATTCCGAGTTATGACGATTCAGATCACACGCCAACTGAATCTGAAATTTCACAAGAAATGGAAGAACTTTTTGCATTAATCGATTCGACAAATAGAGACAATTATAGTGGAAATTTGAATGAGTCTAATATTATAGGAATAGCCACAAGACCGTCATCTGATGACGATCGCGCTTCACTCAAGAGTTGGGAGGCGCGCATTTCACTCTTTGCCAAAGTTCAAGCCGCTGAAGAAAACAGCGATAACTATACAAATAAATGTGAATCTAATGAAATCGAGTCAATAGAACCTTCGGTTACTCCAAACATTAAATTACAAGAAATAACAGTTAATGGAAAAGAGATTAAACACCGAACTAGTAATGAATCAAATAATAATAGCAATAATAGTAATTTAGTATTTATGCCGAGTGGGCACAAAACTGTTGTCAAAATAGATGACATCAACAGAACTGATAGCTTATCGCCTATTTTCGATTCTTTAAAAGATCGAAGCTTTTCAAGTGATAGTGTCTCAAGTGTCCAAACAGTTAAAGCAAGATTTAGTAGTATAGCCACTGCCTCCACATCAGAGATAAGTTCTGATGGAACACAATCTACATCAAGACTAGCTATTGACGAAGATGACGAGGCGGAGGTGGACACTAATCTGACGTCAAATACTCTCAGAAAATCATTCAATGCTAAGGAAAAGGCTTCGAGTGAAGATAATTTACTTGTCGCTAACCTAATGACAGCTCCGACTAAAGCTAAAGCTAATGTTACCACAAAATCTGCGGGTAATATTTCAGAATTGGACTCATCTTGTAATAAGAGTACGTTCAGAGATACCGGATATTATTCGTTTAAATCATCCGAAGAAAGTATCAAAAGTCTAGACGAATCAGTGAGTGGTGTCGTCACTACAAACACTTCAAGAGCTTCCTCTGCCTCTACTCTGCCTCACATCAAACAACCGAAATCTGAAACTATAGAAGAAGTAGACGAAGAATCAGATTTAGCTAAAATGCCAACTAAACGATTATTCACTCCTTCATCACATCATTCGGCAAAAGTTCATTCCTTTAGTTCGCCAAACATTCCCGAAGATGTGTTTTCTGGTTCGCGTTCGAGTTCATTGCCGTTGAATGCACGCAATAAAGTGATATCACAGCCGCCTTCGATTCCTCACAGGACACGTTCGTCTTTCTTTTCTACTTCTGGAGTATTGCGTAAACTTACAGCTCTTCGCGGAGGTAAGATTTTATGATTTTCTATATTCAAGTTTGAAATCGCTTATGGTTTGAGTCTTATCGCAAACTCTTTCTTATTATTCTTATGAAATAAAGTAAACATTAGAAAATGTTATTGCAAACAAACAATAATTTTTTCACTTAGAATTGGATTCTTTGATATTATCTGATGTTATCAAATAGTATTTGTCATCGTTGTTAAGGTTATAAAATTATTTTATTTCGAGAAGTGCTGATAAATAACTTTTACCAACAATTGATTCTGTCAAACAATTCTGTCAAATTGATTGCTCTGTATTGAAAATTCAATTTATTGATAGTGTCTTGTTTTGTGTGGATTTCTTATAAAAAGGTTAATGTGAACGAAACAACTACTTTAAAGACTTTGCTGAAACTGCGGTTGAAAACACTGTTTTCAAGAAACTGTCATTAATTTAAAGAGGAGTTTATTTTCCATTATAAGATTTAGAAAAGTTGAATACAAAGAATTCACACTTTTTCAGTCTTGTAATGTGTTTTTTAAAGCTTGTACAATGAACTGAACTGCACCACAAACCGCACCACAAACTGATCTATTAATAATTCAAAAAGAAAAATTTTGGCCTTCCTATGCTCTCCCACGTCAAATGATTAAGTTTAAATCTTATTACAATGTTTTGATGACTAATTATAATCTTTATTGCGTCCAACACTTAAATTAATCTTTTATTAATTCATGTAAAGCAAAAAACATAAATAAGATAAAAGCCTTTAATTAACATTAACAGGATATTAAACAAATAAGTCAAATACAGAGATCAAAAAGAAGACAGTTTAATTAGATTCTTAAAAAAGCATAGTAATTGTGACCTAATGTTATACAACATCAAGGTTGTTAAAGTATTGAGAATCACTAATTGCTAAATTGATATTCACTCTATCTGTCCTAAATTTCAATGTTGTTAATAAGATTTATCTTTGAAAATAATAGTTAAAAAGCTCGGTTTGATTAGGAAAATACATGAATATACCCATAAAAGAGTAAAATATTTAGTCCTTCTAAAAATAAGGACAAATTTAATTAAATTATTGATTTTGGCATTAATTCAAAGGAAAAAAAGAACTCAAATTCATAAGAGTTGTTAATGACAACTTGCTATAAACTTTGATTTGAGTTTCCAATTTCTTATTTAATTTTATAATCACATTCTCATTGCATTACATTTCCTCAATTATTGCACAATTATAGTTACTATTGTTTTTGTCTTACAAATAGCTATTTGGCTTCACCTACTTTTAGGTTTATAATGCAATAATACTGTATGACTCACTATATAATTAAGATATCGTATTTATTTCACAATAGATTCCATAAGATCTTCACTAGAATTTTAAATAAAGTTAGTTCAGGTATTTATAATTTTCCTAAATTCAATTCTTCTTCATTTACAGTCATTAGTTATTCGCCACTGATTTATATTAAGATCTATCATATCATTACGAAAACCAAAGGATTGTATTTAGGGCTAGAAATTGTTGCTTTGAATATCAATTTCGTGAATGAGTGCTCACATTATTACAGAATAAACGTTATATTATTTGGCGTCAACTATGATTTCATAATAATATTCAATTTAATTAATACATGTATTCATTTGTTATTTTAAAAACAGTAGAGCACAGCTTTGACCTAATAAAGTGTTGAAAATATTTTAATGAAGCCTCAAGTAATATTAGACATTTCTAAACTTATTTAATGCCAGAACCACTGAACCGTCTCTTATTTTACCCATTCTTTCTTAATTTGTTCTAATGGTCATTGTCTTCGATTAGAATGACCTCTTTTTCAGTCAAAACATTATTGAACTGAAGCTAAATACAAATTTTAATGAATCAAAATTTTAACTCATTTTAAAACACTGTATTTAAGCGAAAAATAGCTTTTAGGTAATAAAGTCGAGATTAATTGAGATTTGTGTCGACACAACTAAATAATAGGACATTAATTTTAAATTTTACCTAAATTTTAATGTTTTTATGTAAATAATGTAAATAAATTGTTGTCAAGAGATATCTCGAGTATAACACGAAGAATTTGTTTCAAACAATATTAAAAGAAATGCGAATATATTCAAGAAATTTTAACTTATAACCCATAAGTTATAGCGCTGTAACATTTGAAACTTAGCCTTCAGAGAGTACTTCAAAATTGGGAGTCTATAAAAAGCAGGTTAAATATTAAAAATAACTTTTTAAAGTTTATGCCAACTTAAGTGCTTTTAAGAACAATAAAGTTTTGATTCGTGTTGGTCGAAAGTGGACCAAATGGTATTTTAACATTTCAAATAAAGTGATCCAAATAATTACTGTCGAATTGTTTATCTTAACTTTTTTTCCATTTTTACGAAACTTCATTAGTTATTTGAAAATTAAATCATTATTACAGATATAGCAGACACTAAACTTACAGTTGATTGAATTCATTCGAAGAGATAATAATATAATATAATGTTATTGTAAAAGAAAATTAAGTTTTAATTGATGTTACGCTTAATTGAATTAAACGATTCCCGCAAAGCGCAGCTCCTCCAACTGTTTGCCACCAGTTTTTAATTCATTTAAGCATTTTTAATTTTGTTTAAACGTATTTGAATGCATTCGTGAGAAATTTTCTTCGCTTGATTTCTGTTCATTCATGTTTTGGCATTCATACAAAAGCACAACCAATACTAACAATGAGCTTAAATTAATTAAATCAAAATGATTTCCAATGGGAAGGCATTCGTTGGGAAAAATGAATCGTTTCCATTCTATTAAGCTATATATTTATTATAAATAACACCTTCTATTATAACAATAAAGTGTAGAGAAAAAACTTTTTATTTAGACAAATGCGAAACAAATTTATCTGCAAAAGAGGTCAACGACTAATTTATGCCGAAAGGTTTCGTTAAACTAAAGACTAGCCAATTATGAAATCGATTATTATGCATATGAGTTCATTTATACTACTATATTATTATCATTTATTACACAAAGCGTTTATTTATAAATCAAAAGTAATTCTTTTTTTCTGTGCCACTGACTGAGAAAGGCTTTAAGAACTTTACGGATAATTGTCAAATTAATTTTTAAGTTTAATAAAAATAAAAATGAAATTCATAAAAAAAATCAGTATTTTGTTGAGCCAGCTTTCGATACCCTACGTGTGAGACTACTTCCTTGTTTCATAATTTTAATTATTTATTTTGTGCTTTATCGTGAGTTTTTCGAGAGAAAAAATTGCAACACAATTACTCGCATCAAAAATAATATATTTAATTATTCTTTTATTCATATTATGTATTTTAGAATCGATGCTATTTTCCAAAGATTAAATTGAAGGTATTTTTACACATTCTATATCGTGATACTTAAAAAGAGGCGAATTTAACGTTTTCTGTCAGATTTGATTCAATTCAATTAAAAGCTAAGTCAAAGTCAATAAAGAGTAGAAATGTTATGTATCTTTTTAATTGGATTAAAAAATCAAAAGAATACTGATATATGACTTGAACTATATTACGATAACCCAAACTTTAGATTGAGTTGAATGATAAACAAATGTAGGAATTCAATGGATTTTTAAATTCGTTGAAAAAGTTTCGCAAAATATAAAATTTAACTTCATTTAAAGGTAGACCAGATATTTTTTACTGAAAATTATGTTAACGTAGTTTGAAATTTGCAAGAAATTGGTACTAATATTAATAGTAAAATTACTAACCGTTGAGTGCGTCTTGTATTATACTCAATTATTTTTGCTTCAATTCACTGCTGTAGTATTCATTTCAGGAAGTATTCATTTATTGAATCAGATAATCATACAAATTATCGAAAAATCTTTACTCATTAAACTATATTTTAAAGTGATTTTATTGGTTTAAAATTTTATTTGAATTTCAAATTTATTAAATTTAAGGCTATATGATATTTATCAATAGGAATTATACAATTTTTTCCTAATAATCTTATTTCTGGTTGCATTTTAATATTATTTATGAGTATTATCAGCGTTATAACAGTAATTCAATAATAAATTACAGAGATTGAGATGTCATAAACCAATCTGAGTTATAATTGAATTTTAAAAACTTTTTTCCTTCTAAATTACATCCTTAAATGTTTACTAATTATTATTGCAAATGATATCTTAATGTGTTTCTTGTTTTCTTTCCATCAAAAGGATCTCACGATGGGTTACTTAATTTTTTTTTCTTCATTTAAGACCTGATTAAATGCAAACTTTCCTTAAACTAATAATAATAATAACCGATTAAAAGGTTAATGAATGAATTTTTTTTATATCTCCTCAGATATATCACTGTATCTATACTTAAGAAAGTGTACAGAAAGTTAAGTTTCGAACTTTGAATAATTCTGTATATTTCGAAATAATGTTTGTATCATTAAAAGATACCGTTGAGTATTTCTGATTGAATCCTGTTACCCACAAACGATTCATGTTTTGTTGTTCTTTAAAGAAGTATGAAAACTATTTTATTTTTATTAAATGAAAAATACAAATTACAGTATGATTTGTAATGCATTTCGTTACGAAACAGAAAAATGAAAAATAGTTTTCAGAGCTATGATTTCATGAGGTTCTCGTAAACATCGATATCTCAATTTAGCTCTACATTCCATTGTATATTATATTTTTTTCATTTTTTATCCAGTTGTTTATATGTTTCCTTACTTTCTCCTTATAATAAAATAGATGACAATTCATTTCGAGCATCTCCGAGAAGACTTCGAGATAGAAATAGGAACACATCTGGAAATGATGGTGAGAACACACGGGCCAAACATTCAGGTGGAGGAGTGCCACAAATTTCAGTGTCAGACTATTCAGAGGTAATATTAAATGAAATTATTATGAATCCAGTGGTTATTTTGATTGAATTGTTGTGAAATTAATTGAATAGAGTTTCTCTAATCGTGGAAGTGTTGCGAGTTCTGCAGGAGAAAGTACAGAGCGTCAAGACGATGATATTGAACATGTATTCGCTTATCACAGTCGAAGTCAAACTAGTCTGTCGTCATTTGGGGTAAATTGAAAAGATTTAATGTTATTTTGTTGACATAAAAATAAATATCTCCTAATATTGATCTTTTGTGAACTATTTAGGCTCGGAGTGAGAGTATGTCCTCAGTCTATAGCGCTGCTGGTGGGGGACGATATGGTTCTGTCGTTGTCACGGGCGAAATCTTATTTTGTATTAGCTATAATTATAAAGCAGGAGCGATGGAAGTATATATCAGAGAATGCCGTAATTTAGCGCCCGTTGACACGAAACGAAATCGTTCTGATCCGTACGTTTAAACTCATTTAATGATCATTAGTCGTGTGTCTATAACCTTGTGTAACATTTTGACATTTTTTTTCCAAACGTTATTAGTTATGTTAAGGTTTATTTACTGCCTGATCGAACAAAGAGTGGAAAACGAAAAACTAAAGTTAAAAAACATACACTCAACCCAGTGTTTGAAGAAGTTCTTAAATTTTATATGACAATCAGTGAAGTAGAAACTCGTACTCTATGGCTATCTGTCTGGCACAGCGATATTTTTGGTAGAAATGATTTTCTCGGAGAAGTGACACTGCCTTTAGGACATGAAGTCTTTGAAACTCCTGGTCTCAAGTGGTATCCACTTCAAGAAAGGGTATGTATTGACTTAAGAAAGCTTTTTTTTCAATTATAAACTTAAGAGTTCTGAAAACAAACTAATGTGAGCGCTAATATTTAGCTCGAAGTTTCGGATAATCCCTTCAACTATAAAGGAGACATATTCTTAGCTTTAAAATATATGCCGCCGGATATAACATCGAGAAGAAGCAAAAAATCCGGAACTTCAACGAATGGGGAACTTCATGTACTCATCAAAGAAGCCCACAATCTAACGGCCACGCGATCTAATGGAACGTCTGATCCATTCTGCAAGAGGTAATCTATTGTTGATTTTATTTCACAGCAAAAAAATAAATAAATAAAATATAATTGAAAAAATGATAACAAGAGCTTAAAAACTCGAATTCGAGCGTATCATAAACTCTAATTAATAATATCTGTTATATAGCTATCTATTACCAGATAAAACAAAATCTGGTAAACAGAAAACATCAGTCATCAAAAAGACATGTAATCCTAAATGGAATCATACTTTTGTTTTCGATGACATAACTATTAATGATTTACGCGATCGATGCCTAGAATTGACGATTTGGGATTACGATAAAATTACTAGCAATGATTTTCTCGGAGGAGTTCGTCTCTCTTTAGGATTAGGTATATAAATAACAATTAACTACTTGTGTATACTATATATTAAGTGCTGTTAACTTTTGTCCCAAACTCAATGATATATTTTTGTTTCATTGCCTAATCTAAAGGTAAATACGATGGAAGAATAGTTGATTGGATGGACTCAAGCGGTGATGAAATAGCATTATGGCAGCAGATGTTGGATCGACCGAATATGTGGGTTTACGGAGAATTGCATCTTAGGTCAAGTATGCAAACCAGAAGGTCTTAATAATAACTCTTCACTTAATATATTGAGACAATCAAATGAGCACTTATTGCCATCACATCAAATCATAACATAAAGATCATACGAAGACTCATCGCGAGTGTTTTGTTTGTTATGTCGCTATAAAGTGCATAACACAATAACCCTTCAATTTTAAATTTATATTTAAATAGTGTCATAAAAGTTGTGAACTCTTTGATATATAATATATTATTGAATTGCAAACTTTATTTTTTGCACTGAATCTTTTGCACAATTTATGAAAAAAATCCTTATCCAAAGTTGTCTTCCACTCACTTAAGGACTGAAGATATAGTAATAGCACTCATAAACGCATAGTTCGATTATACCGGTAATCATCAGTTTATTTAATCGATTTGATAGTTTAGGAGTTTATGTATTATTAATTTATATCATTTTAAAAGTTTTATTTTCAATTCAATCTTGAGAATAGACTCTATATTGATATCTACAGAAGAATGATATAAAAAATCTATGATTTTTTAAAAATCCAATATTTTTATTAATTTAGAGAAAATAATGTGAATTTGTTGTAAAGAAAACCTGATAAAAGTTTATGAACAATATTTGTTAAATTAATATAATATATATTTAATTTTATAATTCATTTGGCGATTGCCTTAAAAATTCTTATTTCTTTTTTTATAATTAGTTTTGAAATTTTTTGTTCCTATAGTTAGAAAATAATTTATTTTTCAACAATAATGCGGTTATCATTAAGTAATTTGACGGCTATTTTATTTATGATAAAAAATCAATAAAAACCAAGTTTTTCGCATATCAATCAATCGAAATAATTTAATATCAATAATAACAATATATTTCTTATTTTTGATTAAGATCTCAATTAATTGTAATATTCAAACATTAATATAGATATGAGTTATTTTAATTGTATATAAATTTTAGAAAAAAATCAATGTTCAATACATGACTTAATTTTCTCATATTATGACAATCTTTTTGATTAATTGAATAAAGATTATTAATTCTCATAAGTTTAAAAAAAAGTCGAGGAATAAAATTATATTAAAAGTTGACATAAAAAGCAGTTCTCTATTGCCTAATAGGGTATAATTATTATACTATAATATGTTTTGCGTCACCTAATTCTGCTCGTCAGATTAGAAGTCAAAGAAAAAATTGCTTTGCAAGGTTCTTTGGTTCGTGCCACGTGCGGATACGCAGCATAAACTTAACATAAACATAATGTAAATTATCTATTAGTAAATGTATAATTTCTTATTAAGTTTGTGCTGCGTAGCCGAAAAAGGCAATAATCGATTCCTCATACAATGTTTTTGGTCATAAGTTGTCATAACTCATAGCTGTCAACCAAAATTTTCTGCCATTTCTAGAAGAATAAATTCTGAATGAATCACATCAACGAAATTTCGGAATAGATACCTGAGAATTAGCCAAACCTTAGGAATTAATGATATTTTTAATTAACTCACAAGTGATCAAACATTAGACCAGAAAAAATGTTGATTCTATTGATTTCGTTTTTTATTGTAATTACAGTCAATATATAATGATTCAAATTTGGTTTTTTTTGATTTATCAAAATATAAACTATAAATTGAAATTTATTAAATATAAATAATTTGGTTATTTATTGAGTGAA
>JAQIWZ010001110.1:0-13538 GCA_034697245.1 Malaconothrus monodactylus
ATTCCTAGAAAAAAAATGTTTAAAAATCAGTCAAAAATGAACTCAAAAATCATAAAATTAAGGGACATAAAGGACATAATTATGAAACGGACTGTACTTACAGTACATGAATATCGAGCGCTGTTTTAAAATCAGATTTAAAAAAGTTTAAATGTCAGGAAAAATTTTCGATGAATTTAATCAAAAATCGTCTCAATTTCTACTCGAAATAATACCTTTAGATTATATTTAAACTAATTTTTAAAAACTGTAAACAATTTTTTATCCATTAATATTAGATTTAAAAATATTTAATTATTTACTTAAATTGGTACCTAAAAATATATGGGTTAGTATTTATTTAATTTTTTTAGAGTCTTGAGAAGAAAGAATTTTTATAGTTCAAAAAATGAGATAAAATTTTTTTTCAAACAATGTGTATTAAAAATTTTGAAGCGTTGAAAAGTTTTTCATTTTGAAGAACATGATATATAAAGACATTTGATATAAAAGATTTTATTCTTCATTTAAATAATTTTTTCTTCAAATTTTTTTCAAATCATTATAAAACTTGAATTAAATATCTTTTGACATAAATATCTTCTGATCAAAATCTAACGCTTTAATAGTTATTAAACTATCAAAAAGTTTTCCATAACATTCATTTCAGAGTCATTAATAAAATAAAAATTACTTAAAACCATATTTTTCTCAACTGTTTAAATAGTTTTCTATTAAAAAAAAGAAAGAAAAAAATTATCAAAAATCAGCAAAAATTTCAAGTCCATTACACAAACACACGACGAGAGAGAAAAACCATTTGTATGTTTAAACGCTTGGCCTAATTCTCAGTCCTTTTTTAACAATTGAACATCCATTAGAAATAACATAACAGAAAAATATAGCCCAATAATTACTAAATGATAGTATTTTTCTCTAATTTAAAACACATTCTCTTATTCTATAGTAATTAATGGTATTTAATAACATAGCAGAAGACCAACAAAATAGGAATATTCTGTAACTCTAAACGGAAAGGCTTACGAGTTAGTGATGCCTATAATGTAATTATAGCTCGAAAATGAATTCAAACATTGAATTCAAGGCAGAAATAAATATATAAATGAATGTAAATTAGTTTTACTATTAGTTTACAATAGTTTTGAGAAAAACTTTTTTCCTATCAATTAATCGATTCTTTCCTATACTTAATGTTGTTTTAATTGTTTCAATGTTATGAATGCTTTTGATTTTCTGTTTTGAAAACAAGAGATAAATGTTTAGAAATAGATTTTCACTTTAAACACAATAAAGGGTTTGAATTTATTTCTACAGATAAACAAGAATTTTGACCTAATTTTTAAGGATTATTTGTCTCTCGACAATAGACATAAATATTTCCATTAGAGTTGAAAGTAGTTCAAAATTAGTAACAATTTTGATGTGAAAATATTTTTCTCTCATTTAAAATTATTTTTCAAGCGAAAAGTCAAATGTTTAATAAATTTTATTCATTCAAAATCTAAAAATTCTTTTGAATAATTTATTCCTTAGTTAGACTATAAGTGATAGAAATAAAAGTTTGAAAAATAAAAAGTAAAATATTTTTCTCTTAAACTTTTCGATAGCTTTCGGAAAAAACTTTTGAAAAAATTATCTTTTCCTTAAACTTTTCTTCAAATCTCTCAACACTTGATATGGTATACATTTCACTGACACCTGACTTGAGTTAAGCATCAAATCCAGAAATTTATGACTTTCAACAGCAGCCCTATCGTGTTATCAAGACTTAAGGCTTGTAAAGATATTTATATTTTTATGGAGGAAATAATGATAAATATCTCTCGCGCGCGCTCACAGTATCCAAACTTCCAGTAAATATAAATATAAATAACTAATAAACGCATAAATACATAGAACTAATAAAAATATATTGTCTGTTAAAAGTGTGGCTCAATTTTCTTCTAAACAAAAGCCAGTCCGCTCTTTATGGCTATTGTTCTCAAGTTTAGATTTACAACAATAATAATACTATCGATAACTGAAATGCAAAAAAAAGTTTTACAACAGAGTTCTTAATAAAGTCAAAAGTGTTTGAGTGCAAAAAATTTTTTATTTATTACAGTCAATGAATTTTAAATAAGAGCTAACAATAAAAAGCTGTCAATAATTTACTGAACCTTTTTTTGAAGTCTAACGAGATTTACAACAATACTAATAAACACTCAATATTCCTAAAAAACAAATTCTTTAGTCATTGAAATTTAAACGATAGCTAACAATAAAAATAAAAATCTATCAAATATTGTCTAAAATAAACGTTTGTGTTCAATGTATGATAAACTCGAGCCTAACCTAACGTTAAACATAAAATATTGATTAGGCTTTCAGTTCGCATTTAACTCTCATTCCTCTAAATGCGAAACGCCTTTAACTTTTAATATATCGTTATTCTCTATCTCTTGCTCTTTCATTTCATTGTTATTATTATATAACCAGTGAATGTACTACACGGTCATAAACACAACACATTTTCTGCGATGAAATTTCGCTTTACTATCCCTTTTGAGGCCAATAATTCATATATTATATGCATGTGATCTCAAGGGATTCTTGAAAATATCGATGAATAGAAATTAGTTTTCTCTCTTGTTTCGGATTATGAGAATTCGTTGCATTTTATATTAAACAACAAAATTCATTATAATATATGTTAGAGATGAAAATTTTCATACTTGTTAGATATAAAATCTGCTTTAGAAATGAGAAATATTTTGGTTGTTGTGCAAATTTTAATTAAGTTTTATTTTAGTAAAATTTTATTTCTTATTCTGGTTGGTGTTAATTATGAATTAATTATGAAAAAATAAATTTATTCTTCGAAACGTTAAGCATATTTAAAATTAATATCTCTTAGAAAATAGGTTTTTATTGTTAGCACGAATTTTATTCTTGAAAATTCCTATAAAAATTTCTTGACTTTGAATCGATTTAAGCAAATTTTTTTCAGCTGACATTTAAAATTCTATTTAAAATAATAATACGTCGCAACGTTAGCCATCCATTTAATTAAAATTTTTGTATTGCTTGAATTTAAACAAAATAACTTGAAAAACTTTACTATAGCTTCAAAATATACTAAATTATTCGAAATGACATCGAAAAAAAATTTCTCACGCAAAGATACAAATGTAAAGTTTTATTTATTTATTAATTGAAAGGAGATTTTAAAATTATATTTTGTTTAATTTCAATTTAAATTATTTTTTAAAGCAAAAATGAAGTTTTACTAAATTAATTTAACTCGTTAAATATCCAATAATTAGAAACTTTTGAATTGTTCAAATTTGAATGAAATAACTTAAAAGTTTTCTCACAGTTTCAAAATATACTAAAATATTCTGAATTACATCAAACATATTATTGCATATCATATACAACGATATTTATTGAATTAAAGAATATTTCGTTAAATTTTTATTCACTTGAAAATTAAGAATTTCAAGAATTCGTATATATTTTTGATAAATTGAAAATTTTATTCCTTGTAATTCATTATAATTTTGAACCTGATATTCATTTCAAGCTTAATATTCATGAGCAATAAATGCACACATAATAGAAAAATAATTTATGAACTCTTCTGAAAATTTTGAAAATCTATTAAGTGTTGAATCGATGCAAAAAGTTAATTAATAAACGTTTAAAAGTAATTTCAATGAGTGTTAAAAAGCGAGGGAAAAAACAAAATTTATCAAAATATTGGATCAAAAGTCAGCCCGAATTCCAGTAATGATCAGTAAAAGTATAAAAAACTATAAAAAATATGGTTTTTCTGTAGCCGATCATTACTATTACTATTATTATTATTATGCGTTTGTTATCACATAAATTCTGTATTCCCTGCCTATCGTTTTATGCACAGACGTCTCTTAATGTAATGCAATGCCCGGAATAATAATTTGTTGGTGAGCTTCCATGCGTAAAATGATAAATTGTGTCATAAGGTGTACCAAAGCATTCAGTCACTCGATTTGGTAACTGTGAGACTGAATAAGATTTATTGCTGTTAGAACTATATGGCTATATATCCATTAAATAAAGTAGTGATGTATTTGCTTTAGAAAATAAATGTAAAAATTATCAAATCATTTGTCACTTTAGTATATGTTAAAAGATTTTGATTAAAAAATAAAAATATAATGAAAAAAAGTCAAAGAAAGTCAAATAGAAAATAAATTACTAAAAGATAAAGTGAATGAATGATGAAAATGAAAAGCAAATTAACGTGAAGCCAATTTTTTAAGTAAAGGCAAAAGTCAAATCAAATTATAATATGAAAAATCAAAGCAAAAGGAAACTGAATAAAAAACTTTCCAATCAAAGTAAGAGTAAGTCTTTCAAAAAATATGAAAGCAATACAACACTTCTCTATAGCTATAGAATCGAGAATATTCGTATTCTATAAGGTTTTAGACTCAATATTATCCACTTCTTTAAAAATGAGTTAACTGATAGTTTTGATAGTGTTTCAGTTAGCTGATTCTTATAATAGTTTAATCTAGCATGCACACTTTTTTCTATACTTATATAATCTGAATATGGATTCTGGGTCTCAGGTGCTGTTCAATTCGCTATGAGATTATTGTTCGTTTAAATGCATCACCGGTTTCAGAGATTGACATTATTTTCCCTATCAATCATTTATAAACTACAGAATAAATACTATTTTGTACTTAAATAAATCTTTTTTTCTTTTCTTTAAATTATGTGAATTCTATTAAAATGTGACGAACAATTTATAATGTGGTGATTATTTTGAAAGCTTGGGTTCAAAATTCTTAAAACTTTATAGAGAATAATAAGAATAGCTGTCATTAAATGCTATGCTTCACATTATTACATGAATATGTTTGTTATTGAACATAGAATTAGGAAATTTTGAGACATTTGTGCGATAAAATAGCGATGAATTTAGTTTTTTTAATAAGAAAAGTTTCTTCGATGCAAAAAAAACTCAATTTTTTGTTAAATTAAATCTAGTTTAGTCCGGAATAAAAAAAATTAAATAAAATTTTGTTTGAAAACTGTTTAAATAAGAATAAAGTTTTGACTCCACTTATATTTTGTTTTTGAGCAGTCTATTGCTCACAATTTTTTTTTTTGATAATTAAAATTATGCATATTTTTATTCAAATTTATGGTTTTAATTAAAGAAAAATAATAAATTGTGAAACGGATCAAATTATTAAATTATAGTTCAAAACAATGGGTTAGTTTAATGTTAATGGAGAGGTATTATCAAAGGGAAAAATTTTTTTCAATTATTCTTGTTTCCAAATTCTGACTTTGGATTTTTTTGTGAATTCTTTTAGAAAACTTTATTAGATTTTAAGAATTAAATTTTTAATTGTGAGAAAAAATTCTTGAATCCAAATTTATTATTAATTATCGAATGTAAATATTTCGATCTATAGATTTCTTGAATAGTATTTCTTAAATAAAAAACAGTCATTCAATTAGAAAATAAAATTTTTTTTCATAGACTGTAATTAATGTGAGAAAAAGAAGAAATATTTAAAGAAGATAACTTCGTTTAAGTTAACGGTTAATGAAGGGCTTCTTCAGAAATTATTTGATGCAAAAAAAGGTTTCTTTTTTTGGACATTAATTCTTTCGTTTTCTTTGAGAAACTGTTTTTTTTAACATTAAATATTCAGATATTTTTTCTGATTTAATAAAAAAAATTCTTTGTCTGAAAAATATGTGTCAAACAAAGTATTAATTCATTCAACAATTTGTTAGAAAAAACTTTTCCCAGCCTTGTATTCAATGTCAGAGTGGGTTTAATTGTATGTCTGATTATTGGCGAAAACATTTAATTAACTTTTCAATAAGTTTTGAGGCGAAAATCTTTTTTTATTGATATAATTGTATCTCAAGTGAAATAATTAATCAACTCTTAAGGGACTGTAATCTTTTCACTTCATTTATCAATAACTAAATGATAAAATTTTGAAAGTCAGCCTTGAATTAAATTTTTCCTTTAGTTCAAAACTATTATTATTTTTCTAAATAACTTATTGACTCATTCGGACAATTATCTTATTTTTCAAACAAAATTAACTTCTGGTTCACGAATGTCTCAAAACTTGATATACTTGAATCCAAAAAATGAGAGCAGAATGTATCAACTGCTATACTATATTAGTGTACAGTTAACACATTCTTCTGGATCTGATTTCGATTAAAAATTTTAATGTTTTTTCGAGCGCTTCTTCTATTTTCAATGCTTCATAAAACCGGATATAGCCGTGAAAAACATGAAACTGATTGAAAAAACATGAATCATAATAATAATTATGTGTCATTTTATAACTGGTTTTTATTAGCTTAAAGTTCAAAACTATTCAATTAAATGCTTTAAAAATAATATTAGTTTAAAATCTTTAGTAAAAAATGATTCTTTAGAAAACCTTTTGTAAAACTTTTTATCGAAGTTTATTTTTGTTTTAAAAGAGCAAACATTAACATGTAGGTATTCCAAAAATTTGTGAAATCTTGAAACTCTCCATAGACTCCATTATAAGAAAAATCAGTTTTTAATTTTTTTTACCTTTGTTCCCATACTTTGGAAATAAACAAAGGTTACAAAAAGATGGTCCATAAGGACACAAATGTCTGGTGAAATGGACATCACGGGCAGTTAGGGGATCAAATTCATTTTCAATAATATGGAATTTTTCCTAATCGTTTTCGAAGTGGAGGACAGACAGACAGACATTTCAAATCTATAAGCTCCTATTTTCAATATGAGCTAACAATAATTTATTCACCTACTATTTATTTGACAGGTTTGAGCTGCAAATTTAAATTAGTTATTAAGTCAAATGAATATTTGATTAGCTCAATAATTTGAAATTTTATTTTAGATTTAAATAAATTAAATAAATTTCATTTTCCTCGTTGTTCTTTTTAATAGTATATTCTTTGAACCTCTTTTTAAGCTGTAAATTTTTAATAAAAATGAACTTTCTCTTTGAAGAACACATAAATGCAAGTTTTAATTGGAATGGTCCCCAACTCCGAGTATTTGTCTTTTATTGCATACATTTTTTTATAAACAAAAAATGAAATTAAAAATATTTCCGCATATATTTCCTAAAATTTTAGGTTTGAAATCGTGAACTTTTCAACTTCTAAAAAAATTTTTTATCTCAATAACAGTCCTAACAGTTCTTATATTATAAGTCGGATTAATAATTGTGTAAAAAGACTGATTAAGACTTAAAAATAAATTAAATTAACGAATCAAAAAATATTTAAAGAACAACAATAAAATTTATTGCACGAGATGGAAAAATATAAACTGGGATTTGAGTGCCCGATGAAATGAGGCTTTACCTCACATTAAAGTGTAAATTTTTCAATTATCAATCTTTTACAGTTTGAGATTGAAATTTAAGTCAGAAATTATTTACATATTTAATTAAATGAAAATTAAATTTATTCTCTTTATTGTTTAATAAATGCATTAAATCCTATTTTCAAACTGTAAAGTTGACATTTGAATAAACTTTGCCTTTAAAACAATATAAAAAATAGATTTTATGGATTGACGAAGTTTTAATTAATTTTTTTACGCACGAATTTATTAATTCTTGAATGTATTTTTGCTCTTATTCAGGGCTAAAGCCATAAGTTTTCCAACTTTTCATTGAGACAAGTATTAGTTATGCACTAAATTTCTCTCAATTTTTTTTATGAAAAATATAATTGAAGTGAATGAAAAATTATTCAAAATTTGTAAAAAATTATTTTAAGATATTTTAAAAGATAGAAATCTATGTGGACTCCAAATAATGAAAAAACTTTAGTCATTTTTGATACAGTTTTCACGCTTTGGTCTTTATTATATAGTGCGGAAAATGTAAATATATTACAAAAATTATTTTTAGGTCTTGAGAAACTTTTTTAAAAGTTATAATCACTATTAATCAAAAGTATGTAAACCAGAAGAATATAGACCTTTGAAACTGACTGCAAAGTTGTATTAGCTATATATTAGAGTAAATTGAACGAAGATTCAAATTATTTTCTTCATTGTTCAATATATTCAAACTGCAAATTTTTAATAAGAATTAATTTTCTCATATATTAAGACATGAAAAGTTAAATTTTTTGGAAAAACAAAGCTATAAATTTTTTTTCTTAAGATGTATCCAATTTTCAATTTCCAAAAAATTAATTCATATCAAATTTTCCGCACGAATTTCAGTAATTCTTGAAAATATTTTTGCTCTAATTCAGGGCTAAAGCCATTGTTGAGATTCCAATTCCATCTTTTTATTGGGATTTTTGTTATGCACTAAATTTCTTTGAATTTTGTTTATGTAAAATGAATTCAAATAAAATGAAAATTAAGAATATGTTATCTTTGAGGAAAAAATTATTTTAAGAAATCAATAGATTCTTCTTTTGAGTCCAGAATTTAGATACCCTTAAAATATTTGAAAAGCATAAAATCTAAGTTATTTTTGTTACAGTTCTTACGCTTTAATCTTCACATATATTGTGGAAAATTAATTGTAAAAATTATATTTAGGTCTTAAGAAACTTTTTAAAGAAAATGATAATCACTATCAATCAAAAGTATGTAAACCAGAAGAATATAGGTCTATGAATAGTGACAGCAAAGTTGTATTAGTTATGCACTAATTTTAATGATAAATATGTTTTTTAAAAGAGGAAAAATTTATTGCATCCAATATATCTCTGCGTGATTTGAAAAATGTTTTTAAATTTAAAAAAACATATAAATAATTAGGAGGCATTTTAAGGGGTGATCCAAATTATTCAAAATTCTATCAAAATTTAAGTGATTATAGAAACAAAATTTATTTTTATTTCAGTTTTTCTGCAGTAGATTTAAATCAATTTTCAAAACAAGTTCTTATAATTCAGAAAAAAATCTAAAAATTTATTTCTTTTCAAAACTTTCTTAAAATATTCTTATGTTGAAAATTTTGCCCAGAATTCAATCTCAAAATTAATTATATTCTTAATATTCCTTATGATAACTAAAGAAGAAATAAGAATAAAGAAAAAGCCAAAAACTAATACAACGAAAGACAACATTATCTCCACTCAAACACTAATAATGCGGTTGAATAATAAACTTAGCGCTAAAACTGTAACACAAAGTCTCAGAAACCCTGAAGAATATCATTCATTGAATTGCAGTTTATTTGGATTTCTTCTCATTCGCTCTCTTTTACTGCTATATTATTCAGGCTTGAGAGTTAACTACGCGACAAATTCTTGGCCTCCAAGTGAGACAATAATATCATTCATTTATTTTAGTTGAGGAAAACTTTTTTCTGCTTTCTTGTTAGTCGTTTACTCAATGAAATTGATTAGTGATCAGCAGAAGGAAAAGCTCAAACATTCCTTATGTAATGCGGGCTTAATCTCAAATTCAAGTTTTTTTTCTTAAATATAAAGTTTTATTAATTTTTTTAGAATTTTGTGTTGAATTAATTAAAACATTTTTTTATAAACTTTTAATTTTGATTAAGTTGAAATCTTTGAAAAAATTTTATAAAATTTTTATAAAGATTTTTCTATTGTAACCAATTTTTGCGTATAATTTGATTGAATCTCAGAATTAGAAAAAAAATTCTTTGATTTGAAATAAAAGATTTTCAACCAAAACAACAAAATATTAAATTAATTAAAAGAAAGTTTAAAGAATTCCGACATTTAAATGAATGAAAATCTATTTGACGGCAAATTTATCAAAGCTATAAAATAAGGTTCAAATCCTTGAAATTCTCTTATCATTCAAACGGCAGAAAAATTCTCAATTGAATTAAAAAATATCTCAAAACTTTTAATTAACTAAATTTGAAGCCTTTCTCTTTCTATCTCTTATCCCAAAAGTCTAATAACAATACATTTAAACTACAAATTCCTAATCAGATCACACGTAAAGACACGACTAGATAGGGGTTAACTTCCCATATGTTCCGATTCTCTCCCTTTTTCTCTCTTTCTTTCTGTATCATTAAATCCTAACATAAAACAACTTTTCAGCCAATATTCACACTCTTCCTAACTATACATAAATTCAATACTGATATCAAAATCCAGGCGAAAATTCCTAAACAAATACTTAAAACACTTTTTCATTTTTAAACAAATTGGATGCCAGAAAAATCTTCAACAGAAGACTTGTTAAGGGAGAGAAAAACTAGTTGTGACTCATTATTGAACACAAAATACAACCCAATTATTTGTGAGGTTTGGGATTTACTAATGGTTTGGGTCTCTCTCTCTCTCTCTCTCCCTCTCTCTCTTTCTCTCTTTCAGTTCTCGCTCTCTATCTTTAGCTGTGATCCAGAAAACTGTTAAATACTATTCGCATCCCTCCTAAAAATCCAGTTATATCATAGCCAACATCCTCTTCATCGGCGTGTCTGTCCTTTTCCTCTCTATCTCGTAATTACTAATATATTAAGTATACAGAAAGAGCTCTCACTATCTCTTCTGTTAGAGTACGAGACATGAGAGCAAATATAGAGATGTGATGAGAGAATAGGACTCAATAGTAGTATTATATAAAGAGAAGTTTTTAGGCCTTATTTCGAGCTAAACCTCAACTAAAACTGTTTAACTAAGGCTTGAATATTAGCGTTGTTTTGGACTTGAATTTACTTTTTTTAAGCTTAAAATTTTCTGATTTTGTTAACAAAAAAACAGAAATTTCTATTGATAAATAATTAGTCGATTAGTAATAATCCGATCATAAGTATCATAATTATAGACAAAAACAATCGAAAAACTTGAAAGATTTAATAAAAAGTTTGTATTAAGAAGCGATTCGGACAATGAATAAATAAAACCTGATTTGCATTGCTTTAAAACCTAAGTTCTCAAACTCAATCTAGTCGCGACCCACCTCTAGTATTTAAATTTTGATGCGAACATAGAACTCAATGTTAAAAATTGGGGTTCCGCGACCCACTATTTGGGAGCCTTCGCTTTAAAATTATGACTATACTATTAAATAAATATATATATATATAAATATTTAGAATGGGCCTAAAGTTTTGTTGCTTTTTGACGATTTTTAAGGGCTTGAGATAGATTTATATCACCAAACATTAATAGATATTACAATTTGATTGTTCTAAGGCTTAAAATAAAAATTATTTTACAGTTCATTTATAATAAGAGAAAATAAGCTTCTCTTAATGTTCTCGATAGTAAATATTGAAAAAATCTATTATTTCAATATTTTTAAAAGAATATTGGATTAAAATGATTGTAAACTGTGACACTTCCGATTAATAATTCACTCTCAACGCTAGTCCAAAAAGTTCTATATATCTAAAAATACACAGAATATTCTTGTATTGTTTAACTTTGGGAGTCTCTGAGTTCATTAGATAGAAATGTTTGAGAGAATTTTGTTCTCAATTTCTATAGTCTTTCGCTATACGTATAGATATTTTTTTCTCTCTCTTTACTTTTCGCCTACTCTTTATTCTGCGCGAAGAGAATAGAAAATTATACGCAAAGTGTGATCCACTTTCGACATTAGTTGCCTCCGGGCATCCGATATAGAGTCCAATTGCACGACAATAATCTGATAAATTGACCGAAAAAAGTTGTTGATAAGTATAGAGCTTTTTCAGATTTTTGTCTCTCTTATTATTCATAAAAGTCTTCTATGAGAAAGAACTTAATCTTTAGTTTATATGAATTTTTTCGTCTTTGATTTGGGTAGTTTTGAGTCCGTTTTGGAGAAAGTTTTCTGAACTTTTTCGGAAGTTTTGAGAAGTATTTGTTCATTAAGAATGTATTGATTTTCTCTTTATTTGTTTTTTAATTAAGTTTTATATAAACTGTATTTTAAATATTAAGCGCTATTCTGTAGTTAAGAATTAGTTGATTTGTTAGTCATTTGGATAATACTAAAACCTATGAAATATTTTTGTCTTGCATTAAAAAATTTTTTCATAAGTTTTTTATATTCATTACATTGATTACAGTTCTTATAAAATTTGCAATGCATTGATTTTGCTGTAATCTGTGATTAAAATATTGTTGAGTTTGATTGTTTAAAATCAAAATATTAAATAAATAATAATATTAAAGAGTTTTTAAGACTATTTGTTCATTAGGTTTGCATAGATTTTCTCTATATCTTATCCAAACTACGTTCAAGTTTTGCATAAATTGTATTTGAAATATTCAGCACTTTTCAATAGTTTATAATTAGAAAAGTTGGCAACATTTTTGGTCTATAGTTCTTGTATTCAATTGAGGATATTTTTTGCAAAATTGAAAAAAATTATAGAAAAATAAGATAAATAAAATTATAAATAGACAAAAAATTTTGTGATCATAAAAGAATCATAAGAGTATTTTCATTTTTACTATTATTGATATTATTTTTTTCATCTTAGTTGACGACAGTTCTCATGAGTTACGGATCACATTCAATTTTGGGATACTTTGCTTATATATATATAACTGAAAAGCTGTGAATTCTTTCTTTACAGTCTCTAAAATTATTCTCTATTTGTTATCAAAATATAGTTGAAATTTCAAATAAACTGTATGTAAAATATAAAACGAGTTTAAGAATAAATTTTTATATTTAATTTCCATAATTTTTATCAAAATTCTAGTTGTGTTCAAAATATAGTTGAAATTTTACATAAACTGTATTTCAAATATTATGTACTTTTCTGTAATTCATAATAAAATGATTTAAAAGACTTGTGGGCTAAAAGAAAAGTTTGTTATAAAAAATCCTTTTTTTAAATTAATCAATAATTTTTGCTTAATTTTAAGTTTGTTTTATTCTTATTCAAGAATTCAGATTTATATTGAAAGTTATAGAGAAATAAATAATAAAAGTCTTAATTTTTCAATGATATCAAACTTTTCTTATTGAACAACAATAAAAAATAGACTTAAATCATAAAGTATTTACATTTAAATGCACTTTGATTAGTTATATTTTTATTATCAGAAATTTTATCAGAACTGTAATTAAAATGTTAAATAAATGTTATCAATTTACTAATATTCAAAGTGTGAAAAATACTGGCAGTAAAAAGTTTTTCAGATTCTCAATTTTTCTTTTTTTACATTATTTTTTCCTAAGAAACTAAAAATTTATTGAACAGATCTATAAGTAATCAATAGACTGTTAGTTAAAAATAAAATTTTCTAAATTGAAAACTGACTATTTTTCTAAAGTTTCTAAATTTCTTATTTATTAAAAGTACAGAAACCTGTTCTTATTCTATCAAAAAAATTAATAAATTTCATATATTTGAAGAAATATCTGTTGGAAATCAATATTTTTATTAATTATTTCGAAATTCTGTAATTCATCAAAAATAAAATAAAATATTTGTTTGAAAAAAAATTGTGATCAAAGTTTTCCTCATAGAGTATTTTGTTTTTGTTATATTGAGAGATTCTAATTACTCTGATTTTTAATACTGATAAAAATACGAAGGTTCTCATGAGTTTGGGAT
>JAQIWZ010001111.1:0-13533 GCA_034697245.1 Malaconothrus monodactylus
GAGTTTAGATAAAAGTATTTATGTCTACCTTTGATTCAATATTTTTTGGCACAACTTTTGGATCAAATCCTGATAAATAATAACAATTATTTGAATCATTACAACCACATAAAGAAGGATTTCTATCAAAAAGAATAAATAACAGGTCTTGAAAAAAAGATGCAAATTATTTTTAATTAAGTTCATAATTATGTAGGCGGTTGTCATTATCTATCAGCTAAATGTAAGAATAACTTATCAATTATTCAAATGATGTATTTCTTATGAAACATACAGTAAATGTTAAATGTTTATTATAGTTGTCATAATGAGACTGAGAAATCGATTTGCATTCATTTCTAATTAAAATTTTGATGTCTAACTTGAAAATTAAAAACATTAACTTCATTAACATCAAGTTATTTCACTATTGAGTTTACACTTAACTCAATCTGCATTTTTGAAAATTAATTCAATTATATCTAACTTTGTTCCACATTTTCAGTTCTATATTCAACTCATTCCACAATTTTCTTAACTTTTATCGCCTTTGAATCGACAGAAAAGTGAGAGAAAAATTATCATTTTTTCTTAAGGAAGTTTTTGAAATTTTTCAAGTTTAAAAAGTAAATTTTGCTGAACGCTATGCTTAGAATATTGACTAAATGCCAAATGACATAATAGTCATTCATTTTCTATATAAACTTCCTGTTAAGTAATAATCATGAAAATAATCTACTCCTTTTGAGCTCAATTTTTATTAAATTATTTACATCTTTATGAATAAAGTTAGATTTGAGAAACCATTTCATTCGGCAAAATATTTAAGAAGAAAAAAGTTATTCAAGTATTGAATACATACTTATCACAAGAACAACCAGTAATGTCATTAGCTCTACAACGACCACAAGTGTTCAAAAGTTCTGATAGCGAGTCATTTTTATTAATATCAATGCAATGATCACAAACGTGTTTGACTCTATCATTTGTATTGCATTCTAGAGAACAATTATTCTGATCTAAAGATGTATTTTCTAACAAGCAATGACCGCATTCATCCAATTGATAATGATATGAATCGATTTGCGAACTCAAACACAATCCTCTGCAGTCACGTTTATCATCAGTTATTTCATTTGTTTGATCTGAATTTATTAAACAATCAAATCAGTCAATGATTAGAAGAGAGAAATCCCAAGTTATAAAATGTGTAAAATTCAATCAAAACTTTATTGAAACTCATAGTTTTTTCATGGAATTGAAAAGCATTGAGAATAAAAATATTCTCAAGAATTGGATTAGAATAAGTTGCAATTACTGTATATTGATTAGGGATTATTTATGAAAAGAAGTAGTTTTTAGGAAAGTAATAATAAAGACGAATAATTGTAAGGCTTACTTATGCAAATTCCAGTGCACGGGTCTATTATTGAGTTTCCATTGCATATATTATTACAATCTAAATAAGAACCTCCGTCACAGACATGGCTACAATCAAAGCCATAATTGGAATCTAAACCGGTGTCTCCTTCAGTACAATAACCACATTCATTGAGTATCGCATTGTTCTCTATTCCGATTTGAAAGCAAAGCTTGTATTTGGTTTCAGCTATTGATAAAAAATGACATTTAAGTTATAAATAAAGTTTAATAACAATATCTTTTGAAGATTTTCACTGATTTGATAAATAAACAAATTTAAAGTACAATCAAATTCAGTTAACTTTAGCTAAAAATTTACAATAAAAGACTTAATAAGTGAAAAATACAAGACTTTCACAAAACAAATATAGAACTTGCCTTCAGTTTTAACTCTAACGTCTTCTTCAGTTTTAGTTAATGTAGTTATTGTTATTAAAGCAATTAATTTGCTTAAAGATTTCATTCTATAATAATAGAAATTAAGTTCAAATGTAAGGATGAATTTTATTATTACATCATTTCGATCAAATTGTAACAAGTTAGCAACAAATTATATCTATTACAACAAATAGGTCCCAAACTAAATCCCAATTTAAATTCAAATAATTAATTTAGTGCTGAACACAAATCAATTTACACATAAAGTAGTTTTCAAAACAGTTTACATCATATCGAGAAATATAAAATAAGTTGAAAATCAAACTGTTGTGCATTGAATAAAAAGTTGTAATATTCAATTATTAGCAAAAAGTCCGGAATACTTTTATTCTGTCCTTGATATATACCAGAGATATACAAAAAACAGCAGTTCTTTTTGCATATTTCGATTGTATATCATTTGACATATTCTTGAAATCGTTCGATAAATACATATTTTGTTCACTTGTGAAACAGTTATTCAAATACAAATATGTCAATTGTTATAATTATATGAATGACCCAAACATAGCACTAAAATACACCCAGAATTTATTGATGAAATCAGAATTACAGAATAAGCCGTTACGAATCAATAATAATTGAGTGTTTTATAAAGAATAGCATTTAGAAAATGGTTAAAAACTTATTTAAAGGATAAAATAGTTTTGCACAAAACGTGAAACTTTTTTTGGATTCATATTTTCAGAACTAATCTTGAGTTAAAAAATACATAGCTTTTCATCAGCTTTTGCGAAACAAAAAAATAATTAGTCAACACATGGTAAAAGTGAATGAATAATTCAAAACTAATTTCCGAATACAGAACACTACTTCAAAATATTTACTTCGCTTAAGTGAGGAAACTATTAGTATAATTATTTTCACTTCAATACTATTGGATTTGTGAACTTTTCTAATGTTATGGAATGAATATATGCGAAATAATTTTCATGAATACCATTTGTTAAATTAAATTAATTTTTCTTTCTAATAAATGCATGAGGCGTACAACGAATGGGTCCCACGTATGCTCTCATAATAATACCAATTAAAGAGCATGAGAAGCACGTATTGCACTAAATTGTTATATCTTTTTGAGAGCATAAAAACTCATATCACAACTCTTGTCGGTCTCTGGACACAGCCCTCGCTAAACTTTATCGCTATAATTATTTCAATGAAATATAATTGTCTTTTGTAAACGTTATGATAATTAATCACTAACTGGTTAGAGATTTAGTGGTTCAGCAACTTTTAATTTTTTATGCAAATGAAATTAAGATATTTTTGGATAAAAAGAAATAATCTTTTTCTTTTCAATTTTTTTTTGTTTATTTAAAGCTTATTATTGCTCGCAATAGTATTGTTATATCATTCCCGATATGCAAATGAGAATGGGTCGAACAACAAATAAAGCAACTGTACTTACATTTGAAGATCATTAAAATTTGGTAAAACTATTACATGAATAACATGTCAGTCGTAATGAGAAGGATAGTCTAAATGAGTGTTTCGCCCAAATTCAATAATTGTACGCAACAGAGTTTCAACCCTTTTCATGTTTGATTGTCATAAATATTTAATATCCGGAATATAGCCTTTTGAATCATATAAAAACGCCTTTTGTTGATTCAAAGTGAATGGCTTATTGTCACATCAATCGGTTGTTACATTTCTTCATATTCTTATTGTTTCGATTAAACAATAATTTATAAAAAATTCATAAAAAAATTTCGTGATATTTATCTTCAATCATTTCAAGAATAATGATTTGAATTTAATATTTTAATGGGAAAGAAATAGAATAAATTGAAAATATTGTTGAATATGTCTATAATAATAAGGCTGTTTTGAATTATTGAAATGTTATCTCCGCGAGCCTAACCCTAATCATAAGAAATGAATGATTACAATACAGCCATTGATTGAATGAACTGATTCAAAGCTATTATTAGCACAAAATAGGAGTATTTTGGAGATCTAAAAATTAAATTCTCGAAACAACTGTGTTTCAGAATCGCAATTTGACTAAAGATTATAGATTTTGAGTTCGAGAAAGTAAGTCAAGATTGTTTTCAAAACGCTTCTAAAGAATGAAAAAATTCTTTAACTAAACTTTAAATGTCTATAAATAGTAGAGTTAAAAGAAAAAATGTTCTCATTTATGATAGCGCTAAAAACAGTTTACTATTTGCTTGAGAGCAATTAATTAAATTCTATTGATAAAGGCTTACATAATTTATTGAGTTTATGGGAATATTTGCCAAAAATAAGTTCAAAACTTGAAGCGTTGAAAGCTATAAAGAAAAGTTCGTAAAATATCTATTATGTAATTAAGGACTTAAGGACTGGCATTGGAAGCAAAAAAACAAATAAATCATAAAATAGTTTATTCAACAAAATAATTACTTTTTTCTAACTTTTTTGCGAAGGAATGAGAGAAATTGTTAATCATAAACATAAACTTAATATTAATTATAAATACATATTTATTAGAAAAGTAGTTTCTAATGGAAAACTTTTAGGAATGCATTCTCATGTTTTGTTTACTGAGTTTGAAGCTTTAAATGTCAAAATCAGTCGTAATTTATCATTTAATCTATGACTAAATTAACAGTTAGTGAAGATAAACAATTAAAATGCTTGTAAAAGAGATTTGATTAAAGAATTAATGAAATATTAGTGAATATGAATTAAAATTAATATGAAGCACAATGTTGAATTGTTAGAGCTGTAAAATAAATGAGAACCTCAAATAAATTTAGCTTCTGTTTGATGTTTCACTAGAACTAAATGGGATATATGTCAAGGCATTAGTACTAAGTTTGTAATCAGTAGATGACAAAGCATTTAGCATTTGTTGAATAACTTTCTTAACAAATCTCTTTTTTATTTCAAATTTCTTAACGAGTTAAGAATTATTCAAAAGGTTCGTTAATTACAAGTCAATACGAGACTAATTATTGGTTCAATTTTAAGGATCAAAATAACATAATCGCTAATTCAATACTGGATAACACGGAAGCTATAAATGCATATCTCATTCACTTTTTAATGGATTTCTTTCTGAGTTTTCTCTGAAAGGGTCTATTTTAAAATTCTATTTATTTATGATATTTTGAATTCATAGTTTCAAACATTATATTCAAGATTAAAATAGTTTAAATATTTTTGTCATTTTAATGCTACGATCAAAATATAAAATTCTTGTTAACAATAAATTGATGTTGATTATTAAAATCTACAACAATTTATTAATACGTATCAAATGTTTTGCAAAAAATTGACATAACAAAAGAATTGAGTTTATTTTTGTTATATTAAATTTCAAGATAAATAAAACTTTGAACAATGAGAAGCTTATCGATTACTGTTGATTCAGAGCCAACACTTTAGTTAAAGCGTTTGCAAAAGACTTATAAAATTTTGATGTAGTGTCCCAAAAAAGGAAGAGATGCGCCGTTCAAGTCTTCTTTCAAACACATTTTATGCTCTCAGTTCAACCTCCAAATGATGCTTAAGTTAGAAATCCAGAGCTTCGTTTACGCAATGAATCGCTTTAAAAATGAAAGAAATTTGTAATCTTTTCTGTCAGTTCTCTTTCACTACGAGTTCATAGTTTAAGTGATTGCGTGAAAGTATTTTTGCTAATATGTAAAGCTATAGTGCTTTTAAGTTATTTCAAACAAATTTCTTATAATGACAAGTTTTCCCAGACGTTCGTTGTTTTATAAATTGATTGGCACTTTCATAGTTGTGAGTTATCTTTTGAAAAACTTTTTTTACTTAGGGCTAAAACATCAATCAATTAAATTTAATTTTTATTTGAAAAAAATCCAAATCTTTAAACAAATTGAAGAATTTTAGAAGTAATCAATATTTTTAATTTAAAAATTTAAAAGTTGGCGATATTCGCATCTTTAGCAATAATCGCAACAAAGAAGTGTCACATCGCGGCTGCTTCTGAAGCGGACTCTAAAGATCTCAGGACTGATGCAGATATTGAGAAATTCATATCAAACTATTTTGTTAAGCTTCATGTTCTGCATGCTTTGGCTCTGATTTGTGGTTCTATTATCATAATATTTAGTTTCATAGACTTAGTTCCCAACTATGACGAAGACTTAAAGTTTGCTTTTCATTTCATTGTAAGTAATTTTAATTCTATCGAAGATTATAATCATAGGCTTATATAATGTTGAATTTAAATGAATAAAAATAACTATTTTTGAAATATTTGTTTATTGAAAAATCTTACTATTAATAGTCTGTATTTGTGATCGCAATCATTGGTATCGTTACACTATATTCATCATACGTGGCATATGAGAAGCCCTGCACAACGAATACAAACAGCACCTGTTGCAGTATTATAATAGCTCCTAAATTATTCACAAACGATCGGCCAATGGTTTCGGCCATCAGTCAAGATGATAGTTCGATGATTGCAGTCACAATATTGGATGCAATCGCAGGACTTTTGTTATCAATCACAGCAATCATGTATTTCATAGACACTAGAAATGAAGCGAAACATTCTGGATATTTGTCTAAAGTTCACAATTCGGGATATTTGAGACGTTATTAATTCGTGTTTATTGATTGTGTTTGTTTTAAATATTGTTATTTATTATTGTTCTTTTCCTTAAAACTTTTCGATTGAATATAGAATAAGGAATTATGCAATGATAGAGTCAGGGCTTGAGCGACACTATTATAGAAAATTAATTGAATTAAATGAAGAATTCGTATGACTTGAAAGTTTTCACTAATCTATTATTGCATAAATTGTTATTTCGTATTCAAATTCCGTTCAATGATTCCTTTTTTAAAGTTTTGTTAATGATATTATTATTATTATTGTTGTTGTAAGTAATTTAAATTTAATTAAAATTTTGCAGAAATAAAATAATAAAAGTTATATATAAATAAAACAGTTGACATAATAGGAAACCCAACATTTCTTAGAGAAGATTATTAAATACAAGTATATAATTAAACAAAATCACGTCAAGTTTATATAAGGTTTGATTCAAATTTTAAAGAAAAACTTTCTTTTTCCAAAAATGCTCAAATATTTACTGCAAAAAATTTTGTTCAAACAAAATAGTCTCTAAGAGATTCTCACACTATTAGAATTTCGATTCAAATAATTGGAAGGAAATGGAATATATTTGTTAAAGTTGTGCTGCTATTTATTCTATTGTCGCGATATCCTGTTATCCCTGGTTATAGCCACTAAATAAAACTTAAATTTTCAATATTTACTGTTAATAAAACCGAATAATGAATAGTACTATAGTTAGTACTGTTAGTACTTATGATGAACAATGCTTTCAACAACTTATAGGAAAGTTTCAAAACTATTTTATTGTTTATTTCAATTATAATATTTTCAAATGCTATACAAATTATAAATTATACAATTATTTAAAAAATATGGCGGTAAAAAATGGATCTAAATTTAAAATATTTTATAAATATTCTTTACATAATTATACAATCAATTTACTAATGAAGTATTTCTTGACAGACAAATAAAATTTTGATAATTTCTAAAAACAAACCACATTTTCGTTGATAATAAATACTGAATACGTAATAATTTATAAATTTAACTACAAATAAATTGATATATCAAAAGAAGAAGACTATTTGTTTTGTAAAAAAATTTGTTTGCTTTTTGGATTTTGTATATTAAGAAAGACTAAATCAATTAAGATATACAAAAAAAAGATAAAACTTTTTTAAACTTTTTTAAACTTTTTTCTTTTTTGATTCAACCAAATAAATCATTTATCATTCACTTACTTATATTGAATTAATAAATATTTTGATGTGATAAAATTACACATAAGTTGATTGTTGATTGGACTCATCGTATTCTTCACATTCACTGTCTTCTATATCACACACATTATTACAATTATCGGCAGTGAAGTTAAGAACTGAATTGTCGCCATTAGTGTTAGCATTGACAGAATCCAATTCAGAAGTATAGGTCAAAATATTTTTTCTCTTATTATTATTAATCCATTCATTATTATCACTAAGCCTTGGAAGATATAAATCGAGATACTTTTGTGGTGAAGAGGGCGTACTCTTGTCGACGAATTCGATTTCATTCATATCGTCGTTAAGTGTTAGTAATGGAGAATTTTCATGACTGGCGTCGTGTTCGTGAAAAGCTCTTTCATGAGAATCATTGACTGAAAGCTCGATTTGACTGTTATCAGAATTTGATTCTGAATCATGTATTTCATTAACAGAAACTTCTAACAAGTTTGCCATTGGCTTATTATTATCATCAGAAACGGCCCAATCGGAACAGTCCCAGTGATAACCTTTAGTTTAATCAAAATAAAATCTAATCTTGAGAATTTGTTCCTCTAATTAACGGGTATTTAATTTGAATGCATGCGAATTAATTAGTAATACCTTCAGCGTTGTTAGAGTTAGTTAATGAGCTCGACTGCTCTTCATTGAAAACTATAAAATAAAAGAATTAGTTTATTATGAGAGAGACCAAACCACCAATTATTCAAAGTAAATCATTTATAATCAAGTAATCAATAGATTCTATTTAGAAAGTTTATACCATTAGAATCTGAATCACAAAATGAAGCTCTTGTATGAGTTGATGAGGTTTTACAGGCAGATGAAGGTTTGGTATCTGTTTAAAAATATTTAACGTTATACATAATCAATGGAATGTGAACTTAGATTCGGAAAAATTCATACCATTTAAAATTTTTTGCTGTTTCCTCGAATCTGGTTTAGGATTAGAACTATTTGACTCAATCAGTTGTGGAGAAACACTAGCGATCGGAGCATTTTTCTTAAAATTCTGTATGAAATCATTGCAGGGAATTTGTTCAAAATCATCATTAGCGCTGCCATAAGGACGCGTTATATCAAAATTGTTTAGAGTTTCGGTACAAGAAGTCGGCCTTAGAGGCAGTACAGCAGCGGCGGTATTACTCATTTCAATGTTACTTATTTTAGAGAATCTCTTGAGATTGACATTACCGCTATGGTTAACGTCATTATGAGCGTGATGTGAATGCTTTTTAAGCAGTGGATCGTTTACATCTCTGCAGTTATTAGGTCTGTGTCGTCGAGACTTATTTTTACATCTCCAACAAAAAGCCAAAATACAAGCGGAAAGCGCCAGAACTGCTAAAACTACGAAAATGCCAATAATTTCGTCTAACGTGATGTGAAGTTGTGATGATATAATATTTGTCGTGTAAAGTCCGTCACCGTTACACGAAATACCAGTGGCATTAATGGGACAAATGCAGCGAAAAGTTCCAGGAAGATTAATACAAGTGGCAGGACTTAGACATACAGGAGTTGTTAATTGGCACTCATCGATATCGTACTGACAGTAGAGCCCGTGCCAACCATTATGACAGTGGCATTTAGGTCCTAAACTAGTCTCTTCACAGACGCCACCGTTTTGGCACAAATTAGAAGTACAATAACGCGGGACTTGACAGTTAAGTCCCGTAAAACTTGGACCGCATTCACATTTGTAACAGTTAGTGATTCCACTCTTACAAAGTAGTTCGTCGTGACGACAGAGACCACCATTCATACAGGGAAGTGTATCGCAAGGACTCATATCTATCTCACAGTTGACTCCTCTATACTTCGGTCCGACACATACGCACTGATACGACCCATTAATCAAGTTATGACAAGTGCCTCCATTAAGACATGGTTGTGATTTACAGGCGCCCACATCGGGCTTAAAATTACAACTGAACTCTACATTTGCTAAGGTTTTCAAAACAGCAGCTGAAGACGTCGACGCCATATGTAATGGTATTTGATGTCCGTTTAGCAGTATATTATCGAGACATCCAATGAATCCAAGGCTTATTTCTTCTCCACCGATAGCATTAGATCGCGGTTTAACGGATCCTCCGAAAAAGAGGTCTGCGTTCAGATCCAAACAGCCTGTGATTCCAGGAGCAAAGCCCCCACCTCTGTATTTTCGATCCAATGTTAACGACGCGGTATTACTTTTTCTTTCAACCAATATTTCATGCCATTTGCCGTCACTGACTATCAAATTTTCGACTCTTATTAATCCTTCACCACTTCCACAATCAAAACGATACTGAATATAACCGCCGGCAATCTATAGGAATTATAAGCTTGAGTACAGCTCTTCATAAAAAAAAGTCAAGTATTACCTCAAGTATATTATAAGATTTATCTCCGGTTTGTGTGAAAATATTAGCCCTAAGTTGTTGACTTTTGAAACGTAGTGATATTTTTTCTACTTTCTTCGTGAACGAATATCTCGCATAAGAATTTCCATGAAATGAGATCGGATTTAGCTCTAAAATATGTTATTTTTACGAAAATTAAGGACAAATTCTAATAAAATGTTCAATTTGCTCAAACCTTCGTAACAGAATGAAACATCTCTATCACTGGAATGACAGGTTTCCGCGTTTTGATTACACATCGGACCAGATTTGCCGAATGGACACTGACAGAGATAGCCTAATGGCGATGAGACGGGTAAGCATTCTTTGAAAGAAGGACATGGATTTCTGGCACATTCATTGACTATAACTTCACACAATTTTCCGCCAAAACCTAAATCGATATTCGATAATAAAGTTATAATTAATAAATATTAGAATTTGTTCAAAAAATAAGTTTAGAAAATGCATACCTGGATGACAGGCACAGCCAAACCTATGTTCATGAAAGGGTGAAACAAAGCTAAGCTTATTGCCTATGATAGAGATAACATCACTTTCACTCAATATGAGTTCATCTCTACATTCTCCGTGTTTGCAGGCGATGTGCTGACACTCGGACTTCATTATGAAGTCTTCCATCAGAATTCCCAATTGTTTCTCAATTCCAGATTTACTTTCAATAAGCTTTGCTTTGAGCCATTGTCTTGAGAAATATCCGCCACGAGTTTTGGCGACAGCAAACAATACACTTATATCTCCCAAACTGTTATCATTTCTTCTCATTCTATTGCTAGTAATCTTATGTTCTGCCGGCTGTACACTCAATATAATTATGTCTTTCATCCTAACATTGAACACATTTTTCATAACTCGAATGAAAGTTTTCTTATAATTGGTCACAAATTCCTTGACAGAGATTGATCTCAATTCAACTACAATACTGTTATCAACCATAACGTCTGTAATCATAATAACTTCAAGTTCGACGAATCCATAAGTGATATATTTGCCATCAGTAACGGTCACATTGATCTTATATTTGCCGGCATCGAGTCCGGGAAATGCAACTAAAGTGCCATCAGTTGAATCAATCGAAAACAAATGTTTATCGCTCTCATCAGTGATAGAATAACTCAACTTATCGAAAGGGTCGTCATCTACGGCAATCACTTGACCTATAATACCACCAGGAAATTGTTCCAATGAGTTCACAGTTATAGATAAAGATGAAAACTGTGGCGCCACTTGTGGTTCTTGTGTTATCAAAACATGTACAAAAGCTGAAGAATGTAATGGAGGAGTTCCAGAATCAGAGACTTGAATGGATAAAGAATATGTGCTCTTCACTGAGTGATTGAAGACAGAATTAGTTCTGAGAGATGCGTCTTCATTGACCAAAACAAAGCTATCGTCATCACTCAATAACTTGAAAGTAAAAGGTCCTGAATTAGCGGTACTGTCAGCGTCTTGTATATTAAAGTTAATCAGAGAATAGCCAACAGGTCGTCCTTCTTGAACATAAATGGTATAATTTGTTTTCTCAAATAGAGGCGGATTATCATTAAAGTCAGAAATTTCAATATTGACCAAAACAGAACTCGATAAAGAATCTGGTACTCCATTATCACTACAAACAGCTTCAAGAATATAAGAAGATATCATTTCTCTGTCAAGGCTTTTGGCAACTGTTATTATCCCTGAGATTGGGTCGATTTGAAATTCTTTATACGTTAAACTTCCGCCAGTGAAAGAATAGGTGAGATTTGCATTTTGTGAAGAATCCAAATCAATGGCAACGAGTTGAATAATTCTATCACCAATAGTAGCGTCTTCTCTGATCACAATGTCATAAGATCTTTGAACAAACTGTGGACTCACATCATTGATATCACTCAACCGAATAGTGACGTGTACTTCACTGGAAAGCGCAGGAATTCCTCCATCTTCTGCTTTAACAGTTATGAAATATTCTTTGACTGTTTCGTAATCGAGAGCTTTTGCAACAGTAATGATTCCAGATTTTGAATGTATAGAAAACGTTCCGTTTTCATTGCCAGTCAATATTTGGTATTTGATTTCAGCATTAATTCCAGTGTCTTTACTGGTGGCGAATACTTTCAATACTTCCGCACCAATTAAAGCATTTTCCGCAACTAAAGCATTATAGGCTTGCATTTCGAATTCAGGCGCGTTATCGTTGATATCCATAACGCTAACCATGAAGTTAGCGGTTGAATATAGTTGTGAAGCGCCGCTGTCATAGGCTTTTATAGTTAGATTATAAAAGGCCTGTATTTCTCTGTCCAGAGCTTTAGCCAAACGCATTATTCCTGTTTTATCATCGATTTCGAATTCTTCGACATTTGATGAAAATGAATAACGAACTTTTCGATTGACTCCGAGGTCAGCGTCAGTAGCGGTTACTTTTCCGATAATGATTCCAACGCTTGAATCTTCGGGAACATTAACCGAATAATAAGGGTTTGAAAATTTGGGCGCCTCGTCATTAACATCACTGATGAGAATCATTAATATAAGAATGAGATTTAGTAAATATTATTACAATTAAGTGTAATATTGAGAATTACCTCAAAAGTATTTCGACCTCACTCTTACACGACCAGTCCCTACGTTTATCATCACTGATATGAACTTCAAACTGATAAATAGCCTGTTTTTCTCTGTCTAATGCAGTTTTAGTTTTTAAGTGTCCCAATTGGTGATCAATTGTGAAGTGAGACTCAGGATCACCCGATAAAAAGTAGTAAAGTTTAGCGTTATCGCCATCGTCAAGATCTGTTGCTTCAACGGTGAGAATGAAAGTTCCGGGCGATACGGCTTCGCTGACTAGCTCTACATATTTTGATTTCATACATATCGGCCCGTTATCGTTGGTGTCTATCGATACATAAAATTATAAACTTTTCATTTCTAAATAAGTTAAATAACTTAAATAATTACCTAATATATCAACGGTAACCCACGTACGAGTTGCAAACCTACCATCACTTACAATAATCTCTAGTTTATACTTATTGAGTGTCTCTCTATCGAGAGCTTTATTTATGTAGATTTCACCGCTTTGTCCGATTTCGAACTGATTGAATGGATCCCCACTTAATATATAATAACTTAGTTGTGAGTTTTCGTCATAATCGATGGCATCAATTGAAACGATAATCGTTCCTAAAGGACTATTTTCGTATATCGAAGCCATATACTAAACAATTAAATTTCAAATGAGTTTAGGTATTATTCAATGAATATAACTATAAAAACTTACATTTTGGTTAACTATTGGTTCGTTGTCGTTGACGTCGTAAACCTAACAAATATAACCGAAGATAACATGTTAATAAAAAGACTGTTATGGAAAATATAATTACCTGAATATTTAAAAAAGTTGAGTTGTAATGCGGACCGTCAGTGACTCCAACAGTCAAATTATGCCACGATGCAGTTTCACGATCTAACTTCTTATTTAATG
>JAQIWZ010001112.1:0-13531 GCA_034697245.1 Malaconothrus monodactylus
ATATTAGGTAAGCAAATATTAAATTATTAAATCTAAACTTTCATATTTTATTTCTATTCAAATATTATCCAAAGTTTAAATAAATGCAACTCAAGTAAAAAAAATACTAATCAGAACAAAAGTTTTTCAAAATCAAATTTTCTACAATAGTCACTAGAATTTTTCTCAAATTTGTTCATTAATTTTTATTATATGAAAAATATTGTTTTAATACAATTTTTATGAATTATTTTTTAAAATAAAAACATGTTTTAATTTAAAGACTTGATGAACACAAAAAAGTTAAGCTAAGCCGAGAAAAATTTTTCAATTCTTGCAGATTTCTCGTTAATTTCACACAATCCACGTTCCGTTCAATTAGAATTAAGAGTAGTTATGTTTTGATCAACTTAAAAAATAATTTTTCATAACAATAAATGACTGTTGAAAACATTTCATATGTTCTTCATATGTATTCTTACTTCTAACAAAAGAATGATAGTTATAAAAACAATTTCATTTATAACAACAGTTACTATAAAACAATGAATGTTTACAAAAGCAATTTTGCTTTTTTCTATTATTCGATATAAACTCATTCTTATTTGAGAGCTATAATTAAATTATGAGAAATTTTCAACTTAACGCCTCAAATTGTTTATTTTCGAACAATTTCGAGAAAAAAAATTTCTCCATTCTTTCTCGGAGAAGAAATCATTTATTTGAGTGCATCATTAATGCTCATTCAAAATACATTCAACTTAAATCCTATTTTCATACGTTAAACAAGAATCAAATCGAATACTAAATACGTTAACTTTTTGAAAAATGTTGAATTTGAGCAATAAATGATAGCAAATTTTGTTTTCGGAATAAAAAACGAAATTGAATTCATGCAAAAAATTTGACAAAAAAAAAATGATTTGCAAACATGCAAAAAGTACAGTTTTAATTTCGCATTTGAGTTGCGCTGAAAGTGATTTTTTTGATTAACTTTTAATTCAACTTTTGGTTGTATAGAAGAGAAAAACTTCAATTTCGTATTCATTAAAGTTGGTATTATACTTGTATTCTTGATATACTTCATCCAATTTAATTTCAATGACAAGTATATATCATTTTATAATATGAAATTATGGTACAAACAAATAATAGTGAAACTTTTTTGGCTGTTAACCTCACGCTAGAAAACACGGATCAGCGGAAAAGAGTGAAAATCTTCCTCTAGAAGAGAAATTTTTACAATTCTTTTTTTAGCGGGAATAAAACTAGTTTTGTCAATGCATCAAAAGTATAATTAACACCTCTTTTGTGAACTTTCCGCAACTTTGCGCCGGAGTTTAATTAAATGTTGTAATATTGAGCCCAGATTTGTTTTTTATATTTTTATATTTTTATACTACATATTCAATCGCATAAATATATAATACTCTAGAATTGGGCAAAACTGTTTTGTCATTGAAAGTTAAAATCATATTTAGATTTCATATATATTTTCTCTTTTTTTTGAACAAAAAATCATTTCTCTTTTTTCCATTAAAACTTTTCGTTCTTTGAACTGCTTTTGACTTTACTGTTAATGTTAATTATTGAGGAAAGAGAAAAACGTGGATTTTTTTCTCTCTAACAAATAATTAAATTTGGATTTAAAAAGAAATAAGTAAAATAAAAATAAAATTAGATTTACAACAGATAATTAATAATACAGAGAATGAAATATTTAAGAATAACATAAATAAATAATAGCTTAGAAAAAAGTTTGAAGTTTGAAAAAAGTTTGAATGATTGACATTCGAATAATAGTGAAGAATAAAAAAGTTATGTTTGGAATTGAAGATCAACTAATATTTTGATCACTTGATTATTTCATAATCATTACTTATGATTCATAAGCTATACCTAATGTATAAATTGAAACTAAATGTTGAAACAGTCAAAAGAGGAAATAATATCTTCTTCTAATTCCTTCAAATCTATTGCATTCCTTTAAAGTCAAACTTTTGAGTTTGAATTTTATTTTGCATTTTTTCGCTGAACTTTAACTATAATTTTAGTGACCTCTATAATAATAATAATACTTTTTGTGCCTATATATCAGTTATGTTTATAATTATGGATATAAACATATATAGGCATCAAAAGTTTGAATCATAAGCACATCAGATCATTGCTTATGTTTGGGTGAGATTTGATTGAGAGCTAAATTTTTTTTCCTTCTAAATAAAGTTAGAATTTTAGGGAAAAAATTTCAAAACAGAAATCAAACATTTCTTAAGAGAAAATAGTAAAAAGGTTAGGTTTCAGGAAAGAATTATTAAGAGATTGTTATTTTGGATATGTTTTAATTTGAAACTTATTGTTATTTCAAAAATAATCACTTCGATCCTTAAATATTTACTTTCCAACAAAAAAAACTTTGAGCGCATTTCTCAAAACTTTTTTCCAAACGAAAAATTCTTTTCTTTTAATTCAATGAACTGCCAAAAAATTAGACTTAATAATCAATTTTAGGAAATTGAGTATAAATTAAATCAAATGAAATGAATAACGATATTATTAACTTAATTAATAATATTCAGTAATCATTTAATCATTTGAAATCAATATTTCAGAATTTGTAATTTTATAAATTATCGATTCTTTTAGATCTCATGTCGATTTCAATAATCAATTTTATAACAAAAATGTTTGTGAAATGAAATTTTGATGAATATTGTTATAGCTATGATTTGTATTGTAACAAAATATGTAATTTTTAAAAAAATGACTTAAAGGCACCCATAATCATGAAGATTGCTTTTCGTTTGTGGGCGACTCCGCCAACATCTCATTTGGCAACTTTTGTTCAGTCAAAAAATCCAAAGCAAACTTCCCATGTCTTTCAATTCTCAGTAAACTCATAAAAACTTAAAACAAAAACCAATCGCTCGATTTAATGGCTAAAAAAATTTCTAAAATTTTAGAAATGTTTGAAAAAAAATAAAAAAATAAATCTTTTAGAAATATTTAATGATCTCAAGAAGAAGAACATTCTTTAATGCAGATTTTGCTGGAATTCATCGATTTTTGTTTTTTCACAGGTTTTCAAACTTTCAACAACTCCTACTTTCCTCTATATTAAGCATAATTGTTTTTAAAAAACTGTCTGGTTTTGAAACTGAAAACAAAAATTTTAATCCTTCAAAGCTAGACATATGATAGCTAGCTTATGATAAAAAAAGAGTTTTGAAAGTAAAATTTTATGCTCCAAAAAATAATATCAACTAAAATTGACTGAAATATGTTAAATGTTCACAATGCTCTCTTCGGCTTTACACACATTTCAATAGATAAAAATTATATGTCTGAAATGTTGAGATATTTGTCCCTTTCGAAAATTATGAGATTAAAAAGTCAATATATTGATAATTGATGCATAACTCACTGCATCAAAGTATTTGAATAACTAATTTGTATTCACATTCTTCACATAAACGACTCTAAGATGTTTTATTTGTATATTAGATTTCTCACAAATAAAAGTTGTCGAGTTTTTTTTTCTCAATCCATTGAATTTATTGAATTTATAATTCACAGGCAGCTATTGATGCTATTCATAATGCTATTGCATTACAACTTTGATCAGTGCCTTTTTGGAACTCTTGCCCTACTATTTTATGTAAGAAAAAGATAGCCTACGAATCGATAAAAATAAGTATTCATTAAATTATTGTAAATATTTATTTCAGATGTTTAGTTTAGTACATTCTGTGGAATCTATGGGTAGTCTAATAACATTCGGTGCGGGACATAATGATAGTGAACTATATTTATCAATGAGTACACAATCAGAGTCATTGATTCAATCAGAAACGACAGTACCGACGAATATAATAGAAGACACTGTCTCTAATACATCCTTGTCTGCAAACACAACAGAAAATAATACCAATTCAACGACTACAGTGTCCCCTAATTTATCGGACCCACTAATAGTAGCTGGAAGTGAGAACCGACTTCGATGGGTAGACTTTCGACGAACTCAATCGTATCCGCCGAGAATGCCAGCAGTTCAGGGAATCCCGAGTGGATTTCGAAACCCTTTGGTGAGCAATCCTGTCTTTAATCCAGGAATGCCGCAACATTTCACTGGTTTTGGTGGTAGTAGTACTCAACCTGTAGGCTTTGGGGGTAGTGTCGTAATGAGTAACCATTACGGACCACCGCCAGCCATTTCTGTCAGGAGACCAACAATGAATATAACAAGAGTTGAACGTGAGTCTAACAATTTTTATTTGTTTAAATTGTATGATATCTTTTATATTATATGTTTCTAAAATAATCGTATTCTCAAAAGAAGTCATAAAAAACATAACGCGAGATGACTTATCAGTAACTTTTGGTATTGTTGAGAAACACAATAGTAGAAAAAATAACTTAAAGCAAGAGCCGGTTCTCAAACAATTTCAAAGCTAAGAAATTGGTTGAGGCTCTTCTCGAAATTGAAACTTTTGAGTAAAAATTCTCAGACACAATAAGTTAAAAAACAAATTGCGTGAATAAATTTTCCATAAAAAATACCTAATTTTCATATTATTGTAGCGATAAAATTTAATTGTAATTAGAATTAGAAAAGAATTAGAAAAAAAATAAAAATTTGGTGACCACAAAATTTGTATAGATATTACTGCTGAATGCTCTGATGAGTACATGAAGGTAACGATCCATTTCAACGGAACATTTACCGGATTAGTCTATAGTTCTGGATATGTTCACGATCTTAATTGTATTTACGTTAATGGATCCGGAAGGAACCACTACGAATTCTTTATTCGTCTCAATCAATGCGGCACTTTAGGCAGACAAGAAATGTATCACCCGACCCTTCCTGGTGAAGCAAGAGTAACAATTCTTTGTTAAATATTTTTTTTTTTTTTTTTAATTTATTCAAATTGAAATTTATGCATTGTTTTTATAATTCATTTAAGAGACGCGATCAACTTATGTGGAATACATTGTCAATACAGTACAATTCTCTTATTGAAGAGGAATTCGATGAACACTTTCGAGTTACCTGTGAATATGGAAGCGATTTTTGGAAAACAGTTACTTTTCCTATTGTTAATGTTGAGTAAGTTTTTGGCTTAAATGAAAGTTTAAACTAATTAAAGATTGATTCAAAATAATCTATAATAATAAAGATTGAGATAAATAATAATTTAGATTTAAGTCAGAAATGACGAAAAATAATGAAAGTCTTGCTTTGTGTCCGTTTTCCAATTATAAGAGACGCTCAGGTCATTCACTTTGACTTTACCTTCGATCCAGTCTATGATCACCACTAATTCAATCGGTAACGCCATTAGAATGAAAGTAAATCAAATGAACCCAAGTATACAAATTGTTAGCAAAAAAATTCTCATTTAAGCTCATCTTTAAATAAAACTGTAAAGTGTTGATAGAATTTTCAATTTAGTTATAAATCAAGTAAAACTCAATTACAAAGCAATTGAAGCAAAGGGTTTTTGTAATTTAATGATAATGGGAAAGGAGAGGGAAGTTTTCAAATTATTCATCAGAGCCTTGAAAATTGCAAGTCTAGGAAATGTAATTTTGGTCAAAATTAAAAAATTAGACTCAACTATATATCAAAGCTGAACACATAGTAAATGTAAAAAATTAAGTTTTTCCCACTATTAGGTTAATTATATAGATTTTTTTCAAACTATTGATAGATTGATTTTTATTGATTTTGTTTCTGTTGATATTTTCAATTAAATTGCACTATAGTATAGGTATGAATATTTCAAACCAATAATTTAAATAAAATCATTACTTTATTATTCAAAAGCAAACAAACTAATGAGTTTGAAATTATCAAATCTATCTTTTTTATAGCAATATTTCTATTCAAAAATTATTTGAGTAAAGCAATAATTAGTTATAAATTGATATTTTTTAACCACAATTTCTCATTTGTGATTATTTTTTATGCATTTGATCACTTCTACATTATATAAATAGATAATCATTGAGATGAATAAGTAAAAAAACATTAAATAAAATTTGAGATACTTTTGAATTAGTTTTAATTTTTAAAATATTTATCATTTCTTCTAATTATAGATCTTTTCATTAATAGAATACTAATAAATAAAATTAATTATGTTTAGAGTCAATACTGGAAGTCCTGTAGTGTTTACAATAAACCCGCCTCAATGCCAAATGGAAATAAGACGAGGCTTTGGTATAGCAGGAACGCGGACATCAGGACCTGTAACAGTTGGCGATCCACTAACTCTTCTTATTCATATGAAAAGCGAAAAAAGTATTTAATAAATTCATAAAATATCGATATTTAAAATGATATTTTTGAAGAAAATATCAAACGATGAAAGACTTGATCTCATTTATTTGTTTCTATTTCAGCTGGTTTTGATATTCTAGTGAAAAATTGTGTGGCACATAATGGAGCGCAGCAAAGACTTCAACTCATTGATACTAACGGGTGAGCTCTTGTTAAATATTTCTTATCATGTAATCAAATCTTTTAATAGAACCAAATTTAGTGAATTATTTTTGAAAAAAGACTTCTTTTAAAGAGAAATGATTATAAGATTAATATTTTAAAACTTTTGAGCAAAATAGATGAAAATTAAGTTTTTAAAATCATATTGTTATATATTCTCTTATCAGTTAACAAGTGTTATCTAAAATACTGATAAAATAATTGAGTTCGTGGAGAGCTCCGGGTTTTTTCCCATAATCATTAAGCTTTTTAAGATAAGTTTAAGAAGAGTTTCCAGTGAAAACTTTCACTGAATCCAAAGTTTAATTGAACAACAATGAGATCGATATGAAAAAATAATCAAAAATGATAAGCAATACATTCTTATGCATTTAATTCATTTGAAAACATTAAGCCTTAAATCTAAGATTAAAGGCCTTGATATTGAAAATGAGTTGTTCTGGTTTAGAGCCCCTATAAAAATGCATGCATTCAGTCAACTGACAATATGTAATGATGAGATATATTAAGGCTTTTAAATTTATTCAGATTTTAAACAGTTGCTTATTATTTGAAGAGTGTTTAATTCTGATGCTCTGCCTTTCATAACAATTTCAAATTCCAGGCATTGATTCAGCTTTACTTAGCACTGAATTAGTTAAGTGTCAAAAAAGTGTAAAACATGAAAATGTGTAATTTTAAAAACTTTTGAAAGAACCAATTGCTAGAAGATATCTTTGACAAGACGTCACGCACTGTCACTCTCTAATGGCAATGATTTTGAAATTCAGCACTTCATAAATTTGAGTCTAGTATCGAGTAGTGGGTTATTAGGTTTATATTCAGCTACAAAACAATCTAATTGTATTATAATAAGTAAAGAGACGCCAATTTAAGTAACACCTTAAATAAGAGCCTTAAAACAGTAAAAGAGTCTGCGAGCGAGAGATTAATGTTCTTTTGAATTATAATCACCTCTGACCTAACTTTGCACGCAAGAGATTAATAATAAAAAATAGACTTATACTCAAAACTCATTCAAACATTTAAATAATTTGGTGCATTTGGCGTCTTATTCAATATGGACACACCTTACAACCTCACCTTGTTAGTTTATTGTCATTATACTGATCGTGCAATGAAGATGACAAAACTCACCTTTATTATAATGATATTGCGTGACATTGTATCAAAGGCTAACCCTATCTTCAATTAAAAGTCTGATCTATCAAAAAACTTTTTAACATTTTTCAATTTTAAATTTAATTTACGTTCAATTGTCTTTCATAGTCAGCGGCTTTCAAGCTTTGGGTCACTGAACTTTTCACTTTAAAGATTAGAAATTTAAATTATAGACTATTTAATGTTAAATGTCGAAAAAAGAACACATCGGACAGCCGTCGCTTATTAAATAAATTTAATTTCATATATTGAATAAAGTTCAAAATTTTCATTAATATTAGAAATACATTAAAAATAAAAGTTTATTGAAAATCTATGCGATATATTGATTGAAAAGAAAATAAATTTAATAAACATTTATGATTTAGGTGTGTAACTAATGAAAAGCTGATCAGTCCGTTTCGAGGAACTTATAACTCAGAAAATGGACATCAAGTTAGCCTATATTCATATTTAAAAGCTTTCAGGTATTCTAATATTTAGTCCCTTTGAAAAACATTGATATTACATATAATTGTATTATTTGATTATATATTTTTCATTACAAAACTTTAACAGATTTACTGGAAGCCCAGCTTTATATCTTGAATGTGATATCCATATGTGTCACAACAAATGTCCGGTAAGTATTTCATAATTTAGTGATAGAAATGGTATGCAATGATTTTTTGTTTAACTGCAATATTGATTTGTTTCTCAAATAAGCCTCAAAGATGTTATTGGCGTAATCTATCCAAACGTTCAATCGATTCAACGAAAGTTTCCACTACAGAAAAGCCATTAGTCTCAGAGAGCATTAGTCTATTTCAATCACTTGAAGTAAGACAAGAATCAGATCGAAAGGACGTATCGAATGACTCATCCGAACAAAGTTAGTTCAAAAGACTTTAACTCTTGAAAATAGTTAATGAATTTGATTTAATATCCAGACAGCGAATTGGGAATAAGTAATTTGTTGTGTTTTCGAGCTGACGGCGTGGCGGCATTCCTCATATCAATGTTTTCCTTATTGGTGTTGTCTTCTGCGATGTCAATTGGCTGTTGTATGAAAATGAGAAGAATGAAATACTGTCAAAACCATTTGATGGATGCGTCTTCTCTTTATAAAAATAGTTTCGATAATATTTTTCGACAACACGATAAACATCATTCAATATCGAGACCTTTTTAATACTCAAAATAATCATTAGAAGCGACGACTTGTATTTAATTACATTTTTCATTTAGTTAGAGATGAAACACTTGGTGTGATATCATTGAATGGTGAAGGGATGGGTTAGGAATAACTGTTTCATTACTTCAATTACTGTTTCAATTTCTTCAATATCTTTTACATACAATAAATCGATTTAATTCATGATTGAATCATTTGTTTGATTAATAATTTAAATTATAATTGAATACTAAATGAGTAAAACATAAATAAAATGAATAAATTTTCTTTATTTAGTATTATTTCATAATTAAACAAATATATTATAACTTATGCTCAAACAAAATAGAATATTTCAATCCATTGGATTAATTATATCTTTGATTAATTATTTATATCGATTAAGTCGTACTTAAATAAAACTATAATATGTGCATATTTTGAATCCATTTGAATATTTGATTGATTTGACCTAAACATCTAATTTATATACTCAATAAAATCGATTAAATTCAATATTTAAGCTTTAATTAACACTATTTATTAAAGATAATTGAGTCCTAAAACAAGTCACTGTTATGAATACTTGGGATTAACCGGACATGTAGTAAATGATCTCAATTCATAAGGTCTTTGGCCGTTAATGGTAGCGACATCGAGATCGTGTTTGCGAAATACTATTATTCTCACGTCTGTATGCAAATAGATTCTACCACTTTTAGAGCTCACGAATCTATTCAAATAAAATATTCAATCAATTAATAATTATTCAATTCATTTATTGTTAGTTATGCTTTAAAATTAGTTAAAAAGAAAAGATAATTAATCTTAATTTCGTTAATGATATAGTGGAGCGAATGTTAACTTACGTAATAAACTTCAATTTTATTTGAAGGTTGAGCTTTAGCCCACTTTCACCATAAATAATCACCTCAGAAGTAGGAGTTTATGTTTGCGTAAAAGTTGCAAATTTTCGAATTAATCAATACTAACTCAATGACGAATCTTATCATTCCATAAGATTGTAAAACATAAATACAAAAGTTTTGAGACAGGCTTTACTCAATCAACGATTAAATTAAAGATTGAATTGAAATTCAAACTAAATCAAAGATTAACACAGTTTACAACTAAAAAAGATTAATACCATATGAGAGTTAAATTCTTTTTAGATTTGAATATTATTCATTGCTAGTTCTGTTCCATTATCTTAAGCTCTCTTTAACATAGATTTTAATTTATAAAATTCCATATCATTAAACTTAAATCTATTCGATCTCTATTACTAATTAGTTGAAGTACTGTTGATATAAAATCAGATTTAATGACTATTTCGTAAAAAATAGCGTTTAAAGATTTTTGAAATCGACCAAAACTTTAGAAAAAATTTAAAACTTAATCCTCAAAACGTTTGTAAAAAATAAACGATAAATTAAAACCATTTTTCTAATGAAAAAATTAGAGTAAAGTTGTATCAAATTAACTGAAATTTCAAATATAATAAATAAATAAATTTTTGTTTAAAATAAAAATAAATTCTGATTTAAAAAAAGAATAGAAACCCTTTTGAGTTAAAAATATATCTAATATTAATATAAATAGAACTCTTGAGAGTCAAAATACTTTTTTTTCTTGTGAAGTAATTAATTATTGCAGAAAAAAAACAAAATATTTGAAATGTTGGAAATATTTATATATTTTATAATAAGAATAGAGCCTTATTTGCTGCACATATTATATGAACTTAAAAGAATAAATTTTCAAGAATTTTGTATAACTTTATTAATTAGAATAAAAAGAATTGAATCTGAATTCAAAACAGCTTATGTTCGATTCAATCTTACTCTAAAAGTAGATTTATTTCAAAGAAATGCAAACAAAATACAAAAAGAAAAATCGATTTTAAGATTCTACCAAAACATAACTTTTTAAAATCCAATCATTCAATTAAATTGAGTTTCAATTTGATTACTTTTATTGTCTTTTATAGTTTACTAGACTTTCAAAAAAGAGCAATAAAAGCATTGAATTTAAATAAAATATAAAAACATTTAAACACACTTTGAATAACTACAAATGAATTAATAGATGATAAATGAATAGATGAATGAATAGATAATTACCTCAAATGTATGAGATATCTCAGCCATTTGCGATTGTCAGCATCGTTCTCGTTGGCGTCACTCGGCATGAATAGTGTTCTTTGTCTTAAGAAAGTTCTGCTATTGGGAGGCATTTCCGAAAGATCATATCTGACGACAAACATTTTGACAACAGTCCCGTGAGGGTTGAATAGAGTCTGCAATTAATTTAATTTTAATTTATATGACATTCAAAATGTTTATTTAATAACTGACCGCTTGAACGGTGCCTTTTCGAGGTATGTGATAACCCTTTTTGCCCAAATTTATGTGACCCTTAAAAAGAGTTTCAATTTAGAACTTCAGTAAAGGTTTAAATGAGTGAAAGTTAGTTGAATAAATACCAGATATGGTGACGAAACTTTATCGGCTTTATCTGTGTCTTGAAGAGTGTAAAAGAAAACAGTGACCGGAAATGTTTTGTGACGCGGACAAAAACTACCACTCGCTCCGATCTCTGCAGTGAAACCGTGAACAATACTCGCCGGCTCTAGTCTTCCATTGAGTACAGACTCCTGAAAAAATGATTATCAATGAAAGAATAAGTAAATGAGTAAATATTTGAATTGTTATACTTCGAAATTTCCGAGTAAACTGCTTATAGTAGTCGATGCGGGAGCGCTTGTACTCAAACTTATTGATTTTTGTTTCTCAACCTCCACGTCAGGATCTTTCTCAAAAAGAGCTCTGAAAAGAAAGTGAGCAAAGAATTAATTATTTATAACAAATATAAGTTCTTAACTAATGATAAATTACTTTTTAATTGCGTTGACTGAAGTCAGAGAACTGTCGAAATCGAAACAAGTACCAGATTTTCGCATCGGTGCCTAATTTGGAATAAAAATTTAATTTATAAGTTTAGTAATTCTCAATTAATCTATGATTTACTTCTATTTTTGTAATGAAATGGCATTATTTTTGTGATTATCTTATATTTATGGTTAGAAACATTGAAACTTAAGTTGAGTTTATGAGATATGAGGCGTTATTTCCTGCAAAACCGATCCGTTGTGAGGGAAAGATAAACACGTTTTAATCATGACATCGTTTTATCGAATTGAGCAATATTTTGGTTGCAGGAAAACTACTTGCAGTAAAAATTATGTTTCGCTTAACTCAATGCAAACAAATTAGAGGATAGTTTGAAGGATAGCATAACCACATTATTTAGGTGTTGCGAAATACTAAATCTCATTTATGACTTCAATTTGTATACAAATTACGGACAATGCGTTTTAATAAGAATATTAAATAATAAACATATCACAACTACTTTTACTTCTATTAATTAATGGTTTTATTGTTAATTGTTTGCGAAACAAAATAAAGCAAAACTCAATAAAACTCTCGACAAAAAACGGTAGCGTTAAATATAATGTAAAAAAGTCGAGCTCTAATGAGCTGAATAAATATGTTAAATGATTGACCTATTATTCGAAATAGTAGTGCAGTTGAAAAGTTAGAAATTTGAACAGGAAATTTATTTTCAACTAATTAACCTATCGAATAACTACTATTTCAAAGGGTTTTCAATAAAACAAATCTTTATTTTTAATTTTAAATACATTCAATTTGTCAATTGTTTTTCATTTTGAGCTCAATTTTTCATTTGTCCTACATTTAAGTCTATCAAAATTCGTATAATATCTCAACTTTTTGGCTCGAAATCTGAGAAATTATTGAGTTTTTACTTTCAACCTATAAACTAGAAATTTAGCTATAATTGAAAAGTTGAAATGAGATGTGAATAGAATTTGAACAATGAAAAAATGGTGACTCAAGTCAAAGGCACAAAAAGATCAATACTTAAAAAATTACTTCAAAGGCACAAAGAGATCAATACTCAAGAAATTCAAAAACTGAAAATTTGATTTCATTTTAGGGTTAGATTCAAATACATACCGGACTCGAAGTTAAAGGCAATCCATTTCTTCTGTGAAAGACTAAATTTGTTGCGCTGTCGAGAGATCTGCGAAATTGTGCTTTTTCTGCCTTTGTTGGGATGGAATGACAAGTATTGTTAGTATTACTTTCTGTTGGATTCAATGGTGCACTTGATGTCACTTTACTTCTTAATAATTGCTTCAAAATACTAGTGCTTTTAAAACAATTATTATTATTATTGTTATTAGCGATCGTACGCGAATTACTTGTCGCCAATTCATCTGTTTTTACAGCAGATATTTGTTGAATGCCTTTATTTGTCTCATGTTTGCCATCAGAATAGGTATTGTCTACAAGAGAGGAAGCCCTGAATTTTCTCAAATCTTTATCATTAGATGAGGTAATAGTGTTTGTAGCTATCGTTGACTTTAAATTATTATTTTTGACACAAATATTGTGCTTAAAAGTTGGACAAAGACTTTGTGAAGCGCTGTTTAGGTATTCGCCAACTATTGGCATATCGTTGGTATCCATGTATTCAAAAGTTGGTGAGATATCAATAGCAGAGGTAGACATCAGGCCATCAATATTTGATTGATTCAGACGTTCGTTATAATTGCGATAGAAGTAATTGATATTAGAGTTTGCGGACATTTGACTATTAATGCAGTCATTATTACTATTATTACTGTTATTACTATTATT
>JAQIWZ010001113.1:0-13526 GCA_034697245.1 Malaconothrus monodactylus
TACTTGTTTTGCTTTGAATTCTTTAGTTTTCGAGAATAAACAATAATTATTAATAGTTTAATCATTTTATAATAATAATAGTTTTAAAGAATAAAAGGAATAATTAATTGATTTATATTTGTATTTATTTTATGTTAAAAATTATGTCAAATTTTTCGATTTTAAAGAGTTCTATTTTTTGGAAAATTTATTTAAAAATAATATAAATCTCTCTTTACTTAACATATATTCTTATTATTTGAAAAATAATTGACTTAAGGCTTTAATAAAAAATTTTGTTTTCATTTCATTTGACATCAAAAGCAAATAATTTTGAAGTTTCGAAGTGCGAAACAGATTTTTAGTCAAAAATGAACTTTTTAGAATATATTGAACTAAATGACATCCAATGATTTGGTCCCTTTTAAGACTAGATTTTAGTATTGAATTACATGATACCTAATGAAAACAAAAGTACGAAATCATGTCTTATATTTCACTCGAAATTACTCTTTATATCAGCCTTAATATTATTTTATTAGATTTTATGTCAAATACTATTAATTTAATTAAATTTAATTTTAGTGCTGCTTATGATTCTATATCAAATTCGAATGTTGCAATAAAGAAGTTGTCGCGACCATTTCAAAACGTAACGCACGCAAAAAGGGCTTATCGAGAGTTCAAATTAATGCAATTAACAAATCATAAAAATATTATCGGATTATTAAATGCTTTTACTCCACAAAAATCATTAGAAGAATTTCAGGATATGTAAGTTATTTAAAACAATGTACATTATCATCAATATTAATTAAAAATGATCATTTATTTAAATAGGTATTTAGTGATGGAATTAATGGACGCCAACTTATGTCAAGTGATTCAAATGGATTTGGATCACGAGAGAATGTCTTATCTTTTATATCAAATGTTATGTGGAATTAAACACTTGCACGCGGCGGGAATTATACACAGAGTATTGTTCAACAATTTTATTGACAATTAATTAACTTAAGGATTATTTATTTCTCTTAAGGATTTGAAGCCCTCTAACATTGTAGTGAAAAGTGACTGCACTTTAAAGATATTGGATTTCGGATTAGCGCGAACCGCAGCCACCACTTTCATGATGACACCTTACGTCGTGACGCGTTATTATCGCGCTCCAGAAGTCATACTCGGAATGGGATATCACGAAAATGTGGACATTTGGTCCGTCGGTTGTATTATGGGTGAAATGATTAGAGGTAAACAAATAATGACCACATAATGTACATAATAATTAATTAAGAATGTTCATGTTTTAGGAGCAGTATTATTTCCGGGCACAGACCATATCGATCAGTGGAATAAAATTATTGAACAGTTGGGAACTCCTCCTCAAGAGTTTATGCGAAAACTTCAGCCCACTGTCAGAAATTACGTCGAAAATAGACCGCGTTATGCCGGATATCCGTTCGACAAACTATTTCCCGATCTTCTATTTCCGGCCGACTCTTCGGAACATTCAAAACTAAAGGCATCTCAGGCTCGAGATTTGTTGTCGAAAATGCTTGTCGTCGATCCCGAGCGTCGCATATCAGTGGACGACGCGTTGACTCATTCTTATATAAATGTTTGGTACGACGACGCGGAGGTCAACGCACCTGCACCCGCACCTTATGATCATTCCGTCGATGAGCGCGAGCATACAGTTGAGCAGTGGAAGGGTGAGACACCACAGTAGATAATATTTGGAAGAGTTAATAATTATTTATTTTTCTTATATTTTTAGAACTGATTTATAACGAAGTCATTGAATACGAAAAAAATCATAAAAAATAATTAAATAATAGTTTAGAAAATATTTTTGTTTTGTTTTTTGTGCAATAAATAAATATATGTTTTTTTGAATTGATTTTTTGTAAAAAATTTTTGTTAAAAATGAAAATAAAATTTGAATTAAATTATTGTTTGATTTGATTTGAGGTCAAGTTTGAGTCTATTTTACAGGAAATTAATTATAAAAGAAAATAATTATTTCGTTTTCTTTCCTTTAATTATAATTTCCTTTAATTTCTTTTTGAAAATGACTTTAAATTTAAGCGATTTTTGACTCAAAAAAATTGTTTTTCTTTTGATTTGATTTCCGCTAAAGTTTTGCCGAATTTTTGGATTAAATGTAAAAAAATTTTTATTTTTCAAACTTTCAATTTTGACCACAAAATAGAAGAGAAAAAAGAAGAGTTTTTTTTAAGAGAAAAAAAAATATTTCAAAAACTAATAGTTATAGAGAAGAGTATTGTTGTGTTGTATACTTCGCGCGCGAGTGATTTCTTGTGTCGCAAAAAAGGTGGGAATTTCCTGTCGTTTGAAAGGAAGCGACAAAAAAACGAATAGACGAACGAATAGAGAGATAGTTATAATGTGTTAGACATAGAGTAGAAGTAATCGTAATGTAAAGTAAAGTAGAGTTCAGTTCATGTATTGCACCAAAATTTTAAAGAAAATTACTTTAAAAATGCTTCCGATTATTAGCGCGAGAGAGAAATGAACTTTTGGTGACTTATTATTGAAGAGAACGAGAAAAAGAGACCTATAGTTGAGTCGACAGAAAGAAAGAAAGCAATAGTTTGTGCGCACACTTTGACAGAAAGTACTGCATATTTCACTCTAATATCGATCGCATAACATATCAAAGCATTAAAGCTATAAAAGAGGGCAATAGATATAGAGTTAGACTTTGAGTGCATTTTCAGTTTGACTGCAATTTCGATTCAACTCTTGTTATATATATATAAAAGTAGTCGATATTTATTACGATTAAAATGAATGAACATATGATCAATTGAGTTAGAGGTCAATTATAGAGCACTTGTTATTGTTGTCTCTCAATTGTGTCTCTGTTTATTGATTATTAGCTTTGATTCTATTAATTGATTGAATTGAATGGCCTATAGATTGCTATTTCACAAAATATGACCCATACATTCATACACGCACATTGTTAGTATTAAATATGATCAATTTAGATTATTTGTCAATTAATGAGCGCAAAAAATAGCTTTAGTTTTGAGTCAAATTCAAGAAAGTATTCAATGAATTAATGTTTAAAACAAAAGACTTTTTTTATTATTATTTGCATTAAGAGATCAAAAAAAGAGCGAAAAATATATTAGAATTCAATTCATAAATAACTTCAAAAATCTTTGGTTTCGATTAAGTAATTAATGGATGACTTATTGATTGTTTACTTATTGATACATTTTTGGTTTCAATTCCTCTATAAAGTGACTGTTGTTCTTAAAGACGAAGAATTAGTTCCCGAAGAATGGATTATAGGATTGGGTGAAACGGAACCGGAACTCGATCTCTGAATCGCAGAAACATTGACTGCACTCACGCCATAATAATATGGATCTAATAATTAATGAGATTAAGAGATGTGTTAATCCATAATTAATCCAAAGTTAATCCATAGTTAATCTCTTACTAATAATGGATTGATTGACGACTGGAGTCGCCGATTGTCCAGAAGTGAGTTGTGGTCCGTATTGTGCCGAATAATTAGAATGAGCGACATTATAGTAGGGATGAGCAGCAGCAGAATGAGCATGGGAGATTGTCTGGTGATACGCCGCGTAATAATCGCCCGAATGCGGAGTCGAACCTATCGTTTAATATCGAATATTGAGTGCTTTTTAAAGTCAAAACTATTTTATGAACACATTTTTATAGAAAATAATAATTGTATTGAAAATAAGTGTAAACTATATTAAAGTTTTTTAAAAGTAAAAAGCAATGAAAATATAAGCGTAGCTTTAATATAAGCTTTTGAGTAATGATTGAGTAAAGCGTAAGAAAAGCACTACTGTATAAGAGCTAATACTAGACTATATTCTATGTAATAAATGTAACTATAGTTTAATTGAATAATATAAAGAACTTTCAAACCTATTAGCGCTTGATTTTGATTTTGGTATTGATTTGAGTTGTTTTGAGCGGAATTTTGAGAATAAAAGAAGTCTTGAATGACTCCCACTTTATCCAATTCGTGATAAGTCGTCACGTTTTCTATTGAACTCACTATTCATTCAATTATTCACTAATTAGTAGTTAATTCTAATCTCTATTTAATCCTTTATCCTATAATCCCTTCACCGCTTAAAACCAAACCCAAAACCAATACAAACAATACTATAATAAGTAAAACATGCAATAAATGAGTAAAAGATTACGAACCGATTGGAGGCGTGTATAAAGAAGTCGTCGTTTCATAACTATTACTATTATTATGTGTTTGACTTTGACTCGAATTGTGGTCTCCTGACGAATGCGTCCCTTCTGTCGTCTGCTGCTGTTGACCAGATCCATAAGATTGCGTCCAGTAATCCGTGGGCGCGTTGCCTGTCGTTCCTGTTGTTTGCGAGCCGTACTGTTGTTTCGCGCTGTCGTTCGAGTTGTTGTTATGGGGCGACAAAGAGTTGGTGTTGTTTTGGTGAGCATTTGTTGCTTCTATTCATAAGACACAAGAATTCACTCAAAAAACTTTTCACTCAATAATCACTTAATAATTAATCCTTTAATTCAATAATAATTTTGATACCATTTTGTGATTCAATGATTGGCTCATTATTTCTTTTAATTCTTTTTGAATTTTCAGAATTCTGTGAATCATTTTGGTTCTGATTTATTCCTAAAATTCCATTAATTGTATAAATATTTGTTGATTGAGTCACTCCTGAGTTCACTATAACTGAGGTCTCGTTTGAAACCGTTTTCTCCACTTTTGTCGTCAATGATTGTTGTGAACTATTGTTGTGGACGTGTTTCGCTTTTTCGGCGGCTTTATTCCTAACAATTCTGTTAATAGAAGAAACCGAAGGAATATTATCGGAATCACAAATTCCGTCACTCAACAGACGATCCCTTATTTCCCAGGCGAACATTGTCGGGTTGGACTTCTTGTAGTTGGCGATCGCGTCCACCACTCGAGGAGTGGCCACTTTGGGTTTCGAACCGCCGATAACTCCCGGTTTAATTGAACCCGTTTCGTAATATCTGCACATAATTAACATAGAAGTTGTAACACAGAACTTAATATTTTGAACCTATAATGCATTAAACAAACAGTCGTTTTATTGAACCTATAATTGAGTCAAATGTTCGACACTTTTTTCTCTCTTTTGAATTCATATTTAGTTTAGATTTGATTTGATTTGTAAAATAAATAAATAATTGATTAATAAAAAGAAAAGAAGAAGTTTGGGATTTAATCCTTATTTGACTCAAAACAACAATAGAATGAGTGAAAGAATGGCCGAAACGTCGCGTGCATTGCATTGAATGCATAGCTTTGAGAGCATTCGAACGCATCGTTCCGTTTCACGTGTCAAGCGTTCACTTGAAACGATCAAAACAACACGTGAACCAAAATGATGACGACTTATTTGGACGACATATACATGAACACAACATAGAGAGTGATCTCTTGCACTCACCTGCCCAGTATTTTGCTCACGCATCCGTGACTCACGCGCAATTGACGTGAAATATCGCACGGACGCACGCCTTGATGTGCTAAGTCTACGATTCGAGATCGAACGACATCGGGAAGCGGTCGTCCATTGACGAAAACACCGCCCAATTGGTTGACTCCACCGTGACCTAAATCAATACGATCATCATTAAATCAAATTAACACAAAGCAATCTACATAGAGTGGTGGTATTGGTGGTGGTGGTAGTGGTGGTCATAATCATAGGGCAATACTAACAACTATAATATTCCATCATTGATGCATTATATCTGTAAAGACTTAAATCCATTTCTATTTTCACTAAAACTCTAAAACTTTTGAATTGAAGTCAAGCACACAGTACTCGAAGCTCTCGAGCGATCTGTTACGCGTTGCGCGCGTGCGGATTCACTCAACCAATCAGAACGTCATTCGAATGGAACGCACGCGTTCCGAACGCAATATTTGACGCACGCGTCGCGCACCGGAAGTGCTCATCACTAGCAATGAGAATATTCTCGTGTATAGAGACCGGAAACGCATCTCTGATTGGCTGATAAGTGACGCGTGACTCACAATAGCTTTGAATTTAGAGTTCATTGCATTGAATGCATTGAAAGCACTTTCGAATTGAGTGAATCTTTCGCTTAACATATGTTTGGATTTTGTCTTCAAATCCGTTGTCATAACAATTGTATTAATTTTTAATTAATTTTTTCCATTAATTAATGAATTTTTCTCTCATTTTTAATCAATAATTATCTTTTGCTTTTTTTGCTTTCATTTTATGCTTTGCTTTACTTGAAAAGCAATACTTCTTTAACAAATACAAACACTATTACTATTGATAAAAGACTTTAAAATATTGCTTACGTTTCTTTTTTGACGATTGATTTGTATTATTGACGTTCTGTTGTGCCGATAATGACGACAATAGACCATTATTTTGGACGCATTGAGTGTTGTCTTCAGTGGACGTCATGAGCGCGTGATTTGTCGCCAATAAGTCGTGATTTGCGTGAAACGAAACGAAATCAACATTTGATTCATTCATAACTTTTGAGTTAAAACTTTTGGTTCACTTTTCGTTCGAAATGTTTGTCTCACGTGTGAAAAGAAATAATAAAAACGAAAAAATGTTTTACAAAACAATTGCATTCAAGACTAGATAGACTTGAAGTCAAACTAAATTGCGAATTGTGATTGGTCCATTGCGTCACATCCGTTGACGCCGTCTAATTACAAACTCTGTTCTACGCTTTCCACCTGTTCTATCGAATGCTACCTGAATTGCTTTACATTCTATTCGTCTCTCTCTTTCTCTATTCTATTCTCTATTGTTTATTAACCTTGTTTAATATCAAATATTTTTTATTTCTTCGGGTTTTTTAGTTTTTTCGGTTATTTGTCTGCTCTTTCTATTAATTGTGATTTATGTTGTTCAATTAATGTTCAATTAATTATTTTTAGTATCTTCATTTTTATGCATCCAATCAATTAAACAACCTCATTTAATTTAAAGCTAGAAAATTTTATAAATTTTTTATTTTAAAATCCAAATTATAGTTAAATATTTTATAATCAATTTATTATTTTTAAATTTTTATTATTTATCTTTTATTTTAAAAACAACTCAAAACAATATTTAATATTCAATAATAATAATAGTAATAATAATAATAACTAATAAATAATAAATAAATAACAATAATAAGAAAGGTATTGAACTAAAAAACAAAAACAAAACTAAAAAACTAAAAAACTATTGGATATAACAACGCATTTATATATAAAGTATAGCATTGACTGAACTATAGCTCAAACGAACAGTTATTGAGTTCGACTTCCTTTTAGCCGAAAGGCATTTAAACATTGAATGAATGACTGAAAGGAGGATTCGCTTCAATTGTTTTGACAAAAGGTTTCGCTTTTCTGTTGAAATCTTTATATTTCGGATAAATTTCTTCTCTTTTTTCACTCAATTCATTCAATGAATAATTAAAACCAAAATCAAACAATTCGTGATCTACTCGTGACTCACGTATGACTTTATCTTTTGCGGCGTCAAAGACAACGTCGGCGACAATCCATTCCTCACTCTTTCGTTGTCTTTCAGCAAATAATTGGTTGCCTTTATTTGGCATCACTTTTATAGAGACAACAAAAGACAACATTAGATTACAATAGAAGACAACGCGTTTTGTCGTCCTTTACCTTCGGGTGAAGTCAAGTCCTCCACAATATTACGACACCTCTCTCGTGTGCGACTTTCATTTAAAACAATAGTTTTTCTTTCATTTGAATCCAATAATGAATTGAAATCCTTGCAATTTTAAGTAATATTTATTTTTGATTAACACGTATTTCGCGCGTACTTTTCAAACAACAGATAAATACCTGAACGTGTCGCGGATCCAAAACTAACTTTAAATTTGGCGGTCCTTTAAATGCAATAATTTTGATATATTTTTATTTAAGAGAGAAAAATATTGTGAATAATAAATAAATAGTTTATTATTAAAGACCTTCAGAAATGACTCTTTCGTGAAATTCATTATTATTTATGTCGTCTTTTTCTGTAGTCGTTGTCGTTGTCGACGTTTCCCAATTGCACGACTTTTGAACTCTTCGCTCAAACATTTCTCTTCCTTTTGATTAATTAAATAATTAATATATAATTAATAGTGAATTGAGCTTTAGGTCAATCAATAGTTACAAACCTTTAGATTTTGCATTATTTTCGTCGCAAACCAATTGTTTTGCAATTTCTCGACAAAGACTTACCTAAAAGTCATTCAAATAATAATTGATCTATAGGTCAACCAATAATTGACCTTAAGGTCAACACTAAGTACCTGTTCATTAATAGTCGGGTGAGTCTTTAAATCAAAAAATTGTGAAGAATTGAAAATCGATTTCGTTTCAGAACTCATTTTTGATTCACTTTTTTGCTGAGTTTTTATTCGTTTTGAGTTAAAAATAAATACAAAATAATAATAAAGAAGTCTTTAAAGAGAACGCACGCGCGAAATACGTGCCAAAAAACTAGACTCACATTTAATCCGTTTAAGAATTTGTGCCAAAATTCTATTGTTTTCATAGAATTTAATTCTCGAATAAATTCTTCAAAATTTTGTTCACTTTTTATATCAAAAAATATTTATTTATTATAAAAAAATTGTATAAAAATTAATACAAAAAATAATAGAAAAAAAAATTAATTTTTACCTCATTTTCAATGAATTCAAAGAATTCTTTCGCTTTTTGTTTACATTTTATTTCTTTAAATATTTGTTTAATTTTAAGTTAAAAATAAGTTTTTCTAAAAATAAAATATAAAAAGTTTTTGTTTTCAATACAAATGACGCCATCTTTTGGTCAAAATCTTAGACAACGTTTTCTGAATTACTAAAAGATTTTTTCATTCGTTGAATCGTTTGGTCATAACTTGGAAGTAATGGTCGACTCATTCGTGGAATTAATTGATCTCTAAATCGATTCAATTGTGAAATTTGTTCCAAACGTCTCAAAGACGTAACAGAAGACGACTCTATGGGAAGTGATTGTTGTAATGATTGAGTGGTTCGTCGAAAGTGTCGTTCAAACGATTGATTGTTTGAAAAGTTATTGTTAGCGATTGACAAATGACTGCTTTGTGTGGACTGAATGTCGACGCAATTGTCGCTTAAGGCCAACAACTTTCTTAAGCCGTTGTCGTCTCTGACGCCAAATCGAAGCCGAAGTCTTTGTTGTTGTCCACAGTTTTCATTACTTATAGACGAGGACGACATCGACGGCGACGAAGAGTTGTTCGACGGCGTCGGTGACGGCATCGCGTGTGTCGTCGCTGTTGTCGATGATTGTGATGATGACGACGCGGACGCCACCGAAGACACACTTATGGACGATCTCTGGATTGTGTTGTGTTGTGTCGTCTCTATTGACAGACTTTTTGATAACAGAATCGTTTCGTCGCTTATTATCGATGAAAAACTTGAGTCCAAAAAGTCTCTAAAAAATTATCATTAATTATTATTTTCTTTCTTTAAAAAGTTATTTGTTTTTAATAAGAGTTTAAGAAAAAGAAAAAAGTCTTTAAAAGATATAAAAAGTTTTTTAAGAGAAAATTTTTTTTCAAAACTTTAATGAGTTCTAAAGAGAAAAAAAAGTTTTATATAAAGAAAAGTCAAATAAAGAATAATTACGCGACTCTTTTCCGCATTTTTTGTTTGTCCCAAATTTTTTTATGACTTATTGATTGTGTTGTCATTTGTTGTGTTTGTATTGCCGTCTCTTCACTATTAGTAAAGGCGACAATTTCTCTAATCTTTGACGACAAAAGTTTCATTTTTTCCCAATTTATTAAATATTGAGACGGATTGTCGTCCAATTGAATGAATGTCTGATTCGCTAAATCAATAAAAGATAAATCTTTTTTAACTAATGGGAAGAACGGAATTATAGGAGGCGTGACTTCCGCTAATTTTGTTCTAAAATTTTGAAAATTCTTCGACGGATCCATTAATTGCTGTAATTTTTGAAATTTTTGTTGAGATTTTTGCGGAATTTTATCCCAAATGGACTTTAATCTCGTGACTGTCACGTGTTGTAAACCTGACAAAATGGCAAATAAAGTGTTGAAATTATTAAATTCTTGGCAAAAGTAGGCGATGCGAATTAGTTGCTTTATGACTTTGACTTTTTTCTGTAAGCCACCTTGGTCGATTCCCATAAGTATTTGATTTATTGACCAAAACATTTCTAAATTTGTTTTTTCCTCGAATTCTTTCAATTCTTTTATTTTTTCTAAATTTTTTTCTCCATTTAAGTCATAAACAAATTGTTGACTTTCTATTCGACAAAACAGTTCGAAATCGCGCTCAAATAATTCACGTGCAATCGCTTCTGAGTCCAAAGTCAACAATGAGTTGACGTGCATTTCTTTTTGTATTTCTTTTGTTATTTCCGCTTCACTAATAGTTGTGTTTCCGTTTCCGATATTTATTAACGGTTTTAAATAAAGTCTTGAATTTAAGGATAAATTTTTGGCTAAATTTTGGAAATTATCGGAAAGTCTTTTAACACTTGTTGTCATTGAAGAAGAATTTCCTTTAAATTCAATTAATTTGTATTCAAATAATGCGAAATCACGTGAACTATAGTTTGAATTCAACTGAAACTCAATTAAAGCCAATTGAATGCATTCACGAGCGGTTGTCGTGACGTGAATCGGTAAATACCGGAAATCTGACTCGTAATAGATTTTGATCACTTCTGGTGTTGTCATTCCTGGTATTGTGTTTGTGGGCAAAGTTCTATTTGTTGTCACGTTTTGGACGATTTGACGCATTTTTTGTTTCCAATTATTTGACGTCTGAGACGACGACTGAGTTGTCATTTGTTGTGCTGACGGCAAAAGTGACGATTGGGTCGTATTTTGTGTTGTTTTGAATTCATTTAAACTTTTCTTTTGTTTTGTTTGAATTTTTCCTAAAATTATAAAAAAATTTAAAATTAAGCAAAAAGTTATTAAAAGAGAAAAGTTTTCATAAAAATTAAAGTCAAAAAATAGTTAACAAAATATTAAAGCTTTGGTGACTTTTATCTAAACTGAACTCATATTTAAGTATAACTCATATAAATAAAAGTACCAAATCTTTGATGAATAGTTAACTCTCTTATTAAATAAGTGTTTAATTGAAAAAGTTTAATAAAAATATTGAAACAAACCATCGATTAGTAGATAATATGAATTTGGATCAAATTGTAAATTCAATGACAAATGAGTACAAGATTTGCATAAATCCAAAGCACGCGACACTTCCATGACATGACAATCGATTCCATTTATAGTTATGAGTCGATCGCCTCTTTGTAATAACTCCGAGACGTCCGAGTCGTCCAAAACTGAATCAATGAATAGACGCGAAGACAACTCATATCCGCCAATAAGAGTAAACGGAAGCGGAAGCGAACGATCCGAACGAGTAATAGTCACTTGACGTTCACGTGATTTCGAACTCAAAGCCAAATAAAAGAGTTTTTTATGAATTTTTGACTTTAGGGTTGATTCAAATTCTTTAAGTAATAAATGATTTGATTTTGAATTTTGAAAGTCTTGAAAATGATTTGAAATTAAAATTAAAACTATTTTAAGATTTTTTTCTAAATTTTTTCCAAAATTTAAATTAAAAATAATTTTTTCCATTAATTCCTTTAAAATCAAATCCGAATTAGTTTTGAATTCACTTTTAGCCCAAATTCTATTCGTTAGTAAAAAGTCTTCTAAAAAATGAGTTTCGCTTTCATTCGATTGAAATAATAGTTCGAAAAGTCTTTCTCTCGAAACACGAATTAATTCCGAATTTTTGTTTCGAATTTCTATTATTTTTCCCGAAATTTCGTCTTTTATTGTTTGAAATGTTTTTTCGCCACAAATCTATTGATAAAACAAATAAATTTTTGTTTATTATTTATTTATATTTTAAGTTCTATTTTATATCTCTATTAAAGACTTAAAGACTTCAAATAAGAGCTCAATTAATATTTAGAACTAAACATTTAAATATTTTTGCATTAAAACTATCACTAATATTAATGAGATATAAATATAAGAATTGAACGCAAAATATGAACAAAATTGAACAATAAATAAAACAATAAAGTGTTATTTCAATACTATACTAATTATTAACACATAAAAACAACAACTATTAATATCTATAATCATTAATATTAACGTTGATTTACCTCATCGTATATGATATGCGGAACACATAAAACCCAAACAAAGTCTTCGTTCGTATAAATTTCTCCCAAAACTATTCTATCGTTAAGTTGAGCCCCAAATTCATGACCCACACCGTAATAACGAACTTGAGATGACTGCGATGATTGTGTAGTAGTTGTTGATGACCCATAATGTGGTGCATTACCGATAATACTATTGTTGTTATTATTATTACATTGATTATTAGCTGCATTAATATTATGATCATTTAGCGAATGATTATTTGTTGAATGATGATTATTATTGTGTTGATCTGAATTAACATTAATGACGTGTCTTAAGGAGCCAAAGGCCACGATACAGAAGGCGTCCAAATGTTCGCCATTTGTGAGGACTCGAGTATCACGTGATTCAATTTCGGCTAAAACAAAATGTTTGGCTAATAGTCTTCGCGTTTGTAAATCACGCGTTAATAAAGAACTATTTGAAGAATTATTTTGTTGCGAAATAATTGATAAAAATCTTTGAATTAAGTCTAAGTCTTCTTCTGATCTATTGATTGAGTCTCTAATTAAAGCGTCTCTTATTTGTTGAAATTGTGACGAATTCTCAAAAACGAATTCATTTTCGTCTTCATTAAGAAATTCTTCATTTAAATCATTGTCGACTAAACTCTCTTCTAATCCTTTATTAATAAATATATATTTAATATAAATGTTATAATTATTTATTTTATTATTTCATAAATACCTTCGAAATCAAAAACACGCGAATTATTAAAAGAATTATTATTTGATTCGAAAGACATTTATTTTTCTATTAATTAATTATTAATTAATTATAAAAACATTTAATTTATTAAATATTTATTTATATAAAACATGTCAACAATAATAATAATAAGAATTGAGCCCAAAAAACATGCGCACAAAATGTCATTTATTTCGCATAGTTACTATGTTAATAGAATTCATGATGAGCTGTGTGTCAATTATTACAATACAATTAATGCCATCTGCAATCAAATTTGTCAATCATTTCTTATCAATACTTCAAATATATCATAATTCTGTTAATTAAGGGGAAAAACTTCCCGAAAAAATTGGATTTTGTTAATAAATTCAAATAAAGGAACTCTTTTAATTATTTGGACATAAATTTAAACAAAGTTCAAGAAATTGTGAGTTTTTTTCTCTTTTTTTACAAATTATTCAAAAATGAAATCAAATTTTTTATTATCAAAAAATGTGTTTCGATTAGGAATACAATTCTCAGAAATGATTTATTTTGTGATTATTTCTTATTATCAATAAAGAG
>JAQIWZ010001114.1:0-13521 GCA_034697245.1 Malaconothrus monodactylus
CTCATTAGATAAATATAGTGTAACCTTGCCTGCAATCTTGGCATTCAATGATTAGCAATAAAAAGATGCCGTTTTTAAGCCATTAATAAGTCAAAGCTTTTAAGTGTTCAATAATAATAATCATAATCATAAAAGCAAAATAATAAATTTTACTGAAGTCAAAATTTTTGAAGAAAAATTTTTGAAATGTCAGCTTATCGTGAAAAGATTTCTCATAAAGTTGCACCCGGAATAGCATTCAAAGTAACAATGGTTATTTTTAAAAAATTTAGTTTCAATATGCTAATTTTTTTCTTTAGTTTAATTTTTTTGAACGTGGGATGTCTGTGCATAAAAACAGACCAAACGAAAAAATAAATCTGAAAAGTTGGAAACAGAGATCAATGAAGAAAAATTATCATTAAGAATGGATCATTTTAAATATTTGGAATCTTGTTTAAGTTTTGTGAAGGAGAAAATTTGAGGACAGCTAAACTCAATAGGCCTTTAGGTCAATTTGTCATCGATGGTCTTCCGAAGAAGCATAAGGGACAGGAATATGTCGACGTCACTATTCGTATTGATAAAGAATGAATTTTACGTGTAAGAGGCCTTACTTCAGAGAAATAAGCTAATATAACAATAAAGGATCATAGGAGAGAATATCTCCTGAAGAACTTGAAACGCTGAAAAAACAGGTTGGTTAATTAATTTTACAAAAAAATTGTAGTTTTAAAAATATTAAAATTAAAACTTATGAACATTTATATATTAAGAAATGATTAATTAATTTTGACCAAATTTAAGCGAAATAAAGTTTAAGGTATGAGTACTATTTGAAGAATGGGTCACATTATTTAACTTCTGTCTAATACATCAATTAAGTATTTTTATTAAATAATAAATAAAATTTTAGTAATTCATATATTTTTTATTCGGAAAACTTTCGCATTAAGAATATAGAAAACTTCGGTATATTTTAATGACCTAAGAAATGCTTACAACACACATGAATACTATGAGTATTATAAAAGTATTATATATTTGTCACTATCAGAGCTTTTATTTTAATTCAATGCCTGTTTTACAAATAAGACAATCATTTAATTCACATTTTACTTTACTCTCTAATAATTTATTCAAATCATGTATCACTAATAAAGTTAGTTTTCGTTCTTCTCCAAGCTCTGGATTTTCTTCGACATCAGTATCATCTAATTTGACCATCAATTTAAATAATTCTCTATCTATTCTCTTAAATAAAGTTGTTTTATGCAAAAATTCATTTTTTTTATTTGTTCATTTAAACCTATAATACTTTGGGCACATTTTCTTATGACTTCACTGTTTGATTTTGTCAATAAGTCTAAGTTTTTCTCATTTATCTGAGGCTCTTTGTTATGAATTAATGCTTGTGTTTTTGAAGAATTTTCTAAGATTTTTGAATTATCTTGAATATGAGTTTCTGAAAATTTGAAATAAAAGTATTTGAATGAGAAATAAATTTTTCCAAATGAATTTCTTAAATTTTTTCGTCTAACATTTTATTTTGCTACAAAATTTTCTCAGTCCTTGCATCAAAATAGTTTATTTCATTAGAAACTTAATTTTGAGTCAACAGCTTTTACTCATTAATGTTAATTTTAAACAAAAGAATAGTTTTAAATGTGATGCTATTTATTGAGAGATTATATAATATTTTATACTAAATAGTGAGCTCGTTCAATGAACGGAAAAAATTGAACAAAATCGAATCTGTCAGAGCCCTTACTTAGGTTGTTCGATATCACGGGTATGCCTAAAAACTTATATTGAAATACTTGAGAGAAATCTGTTAATTCTGTGAAAATGATCACTTCGGTAAAAATGGTCACTAAAGTAGACTTAATATATTGCTCTCGTTATTCAATATCCCGATACAATTGTTTGTAGTATCACAAATACAAAGTAAAGATGATATAAAATGAAGATAAAATGAAATATTATTTAATCTTACCTTCTTTTTTATTTTTTCGAACTCTTTTAACAGGAAGGCGCGTTTCTTCAAATCGATCACCAATAAAGGATTCATTTTGACTTAAATTAGAAGACGAATTTCGCTTGATATCATTTTGTTTAATTTCTCTTTTCAGAGGTCTCTTTTCATCCGCATAACCATAAGCCTCGTTGGATCTATTTTCAAACGTGCCGCAGTAAATTAGACCACAACTGTTTATTTTCATATAATTAAGATTAATTTAAGAATTTTAATAAAACGTGTTCTATTTTTTGTTAAATTCAAATAAATAGATGAAAATACCCGAATTTTCTAATATTTTCTCTCCAGCCCATCTAAATTCTTAAGAAGATCATCCTTTTTCTTTTGAAAACAAAAATATATTGAATAGTAAGAAATATTTTTTGAAAATCTATTCACAATAAAAAAAATGGTTATAACTATTGTTTTAAATAAATATGACACTTAAATGGAGTATTAAAACAATTTACCAACTTAAGTTGCTAAGAAACAAGTTTATTCGATTAAAAAAATTATATAGAGCAACGTTAGATAAACTTTCCAATTTCTCGAATTACCCTAAGTTTAAAAGTTCAAAAAATTTAATTTATGAATTTTTAAATAAATAGAAAAACTAATTAAAATTTAAATTATTTGAAGGAATAATACATTTTTTAAAAATTATTAAACGGATAAACTTTTTCTTTAATTTTGAGTCATAATAATTGGTGAAAAATTTTACTCTCCATTAGATAAGATACTAAACGGCAAACATATAAGTGTTTTGTTTGGAGAAAAGAAGTTAATGATATTTATTTATTTACTAAAAAGATAACTATTATAAATATAGTATAAACCAAATATTCCTTAACCAAACCACTTAAGACCAAAAGATTTTTATCATTTGTTTTTCAATTCAATTCCAGTTTTACAAACAATACAATCATTTACTTTACATTTAACTTTATTTTCCAAAACTCTAATTAAACCATGAATCAAAGTTAGAGCTGTTTTTCTCTCTTCTCTAAAAGTATAGTCATTTTCAACATCAATATCATCTAATTTTACCATCAATTTGAATAATTCTCTGTCTATTCGTTTGTAAATTGTTGTTTTGTGATCGAAATCTAAAAGTTGGAGTCTTTTTGTGATTTCATCTATTTCTTCGGCACATTTTTTAATAACTGAATTTCTTGAGTTCATCAAAGCGATTAATTTTGAATTTTCTTCTCCGGAATTTTGACTAACATTATCTGGTTCTTGATTTTCGAATGTATCAGAAGAAAAATAATTGTTGTTGATATTCTCTCGAGAATTTACATCATTTCTAAAATTGGTGAGTTGTTGACTTCTCGTTTCTTCAGTATTTTTCGTGTTGCTAATATTCTGCTGAAAATTTGCTTTTCTTCTCTGATTAATAATTTGTTTATATTTTATCACTTTTTCCGGTTGAATAAAGGCTTGACTTTAAGAAAATTTTTTGATAGAAAAAAAATATTTACTGTAAATTTCAGGTCAATAATTATCAAAATATTAATTACCGGATCATATTGATTATATTTCCCATTTTATAGCCTTTAATTAACTTATTGTTTTAATTAAACCAATTGTATAATTTTTTTCGTATAGAAAACAAAGAAAATTAAATTTGCAATTAAATTTTTTTTACTTAATTAATTATTACATCAAATTAGTTAAATTTAATTTACATTTAGTATTACTTAGCAATATTCCTTTATCAAAATCAGCAAATAAAAATATATAACGATTTCAAATGAAATATTTGCTCTTCAAAAGATAAATATATTATATAAAGAACAAAGCAACTGAGCTTTACTAAGACCTTGATCACTATAGTTCTCTCGTAAAAATAAAAATTTTTGTTACTTAATCACAACTTTTAATCTTTCTTAACAAAGATTCAAAATTTTGTACAAAGATATTCAAATACTTGCCTTCCTTCCATATCCAAGTTATAATGAATTGATATGAGAATATTTCTTGCATTTCAAAACTTTTCATAAGTCTACTTTATCGGAATCTTTTCTAAAAAAGTATTTGGCTTAGTTTATTACTTTAAAAATGTATTTATTTAACAATTTAACAATCATCCTTATTGGTATCAAGAAAATAAAATTTTGTTTTTAAACTTAAATCATCCACCCGGTGTTGAACATTTATCTCAAACTTTATTTAATAAGTTACATTTACTCAAGTGCTTTACAAACTTCTAATGAAAATATTTGGTGATAAATAATAGTTATAACATGAGATGGAATTTTTCATTTTAAATATTTTTTAAACAATTAGCTTGCATAATGAAAAAATTTTTAACATCTTACCATGATTAATAAAAAAGGAATTTAAAATAAGAAAAACTTTACTATGTTTATACAGGTAGTGATCATTCGCAGAAAAGAGTCATATTCAATATTGAATTAGTATAAACTTCATTCCTAAAGAATATTTTCCAACTTTGCCTAAAACGAGAAATAGGCTTAAAATGGGTACTTTTATTAAAGTGCTAAATGAATGGATTCATACAGTAGCTCTCAAAATAGTGATCCAATTGATCTCTTAGTAAAAGAGATATTTTGACATCTCTCTATTTTATTTCAATATATCATTGACTAATGAATTTTCAATTAGCTCTTTGCCTTTTTAGGCATTATACTTGAGTCGCAGTAAAGTATTTATCATTAAACCTAATGTTTTTATCTCAGTCCTATTGGTCTAGTGGTCAAAGTGGTTGACTAACTCAGGCTTCGGGCTCTAATCTATGGGAGAACAACTTATTTTGCAAATTAAATTTTTAGAATGTTTGAAAACCAGTTTAAAAACCACATAAAATTATTAAGCGTTCAAAAGGAACACTATTTTGAGATGTACTGTACATTCATTATTATTTTACTTCTATAAAAATAATTTTTGATTGATAATCATATTTATATATTTAAAAATGAATTAATTGACTCACATTTTTGATAAGAATTTTCAATTCTTCAGGAGGTATTCTTCCTCTATGATCCTTAATAGCAATACGACTCTTAACATCATTTAGGCTTTTGGATAGCGCTATCACATTAAGAATGCCCTCCCCATCGACTTCCATCGTGAGTTCAATACTTTCTTGTCCAATTGGTTTGGGCGGTATACCTGTAATTATAAATTCACCCAATAGTCTGTTATTTCTTGCAATGTTATCCTCGCCTTCGAAAATCTCAATTTTCATCGCCGTTTGATTGTCTTCAGAGGTGTGGAAAGTCTTTTTTTGCGTTGTCGGCAATTTTGTATCTTTCGGAATGATGACAGAAAAGATGTTACCCTTAACTAGAATTCCGAGAGAAAATGGAGCGACATCTTGAATAAGAGAAAGATCAGAATTTATAAATTCTTCTCCATTCTTGAGAGACGCTTGTATTGCTGCCCCGTAGGCCACGGCTTCGTCAGGATTTATATGCTTATTAAGTGCCTTATCATTAAAATACTTTGTTAACATTTCTTGAATTTTGGGTATTTTAGTGGAACCTCCGATAACGATAATGTCTTCGATGTCGGTATTTTTCATGTTTGCGTCATTCAAAGCTTTTTCAACATGAATGAATGTTTTCTCAAATAAATCCATATTTATTTTCTCAAATTCTATTTTTTCCATTTTGTATAGAAAGTCAAAATCTTTTAGCAACTGAGATATTGTAATGTTAGTCGATTTTGCTCCTGATAAATGCCATTTACATTTCTCGCATCGAATTTTTAATCTACTGAGCGCTCTATTATCAAGTTTGATATTTTCGCCTAATTTTTTCTTAATTTCTCGAATACAAACCTCAACCATTCTATTGTCAAAATCTTCTCCACCTAAATGTGTGTCGCCTGCGATTGTTTTAATATCAATATTTCCTTTATCAATAACAGCTATGGCAACATCAAAAGTACCACCGCCTAAATCATAAATGAGTATCCTTTTCTTGGCATCATCTTTCATCTGATGATAATAAGCAATAGCAGCAGCTGTCGGTTCGTTCAAAATCTGCAGTACATGAAGTCCGGCAATAGCGGCCGCATCTTTAGTCGCTTGTCGCTGTGCATCATTAAAATAAGCCGGAACTGTAATGACCGCATTGTCGATTTTATATTCTAAAAATTTTTCTGCATCTTTCTTGAGTTTACTGAGAATTTGAGCCGAAATCTCTTCTGGATATAAAGAGAGTCCATTATTTCCGTGTAGTTTTATTTTAATCAAATTTTTATCAGCTATTACTTCAAATGGCCAAAGATTTTTATCATTTTGTACGTGCGTGTCCTCGAATTTTCTGCCTATCATTCTTTTGGAGTCATACAGAGTGTTGGCCGGATTAGAATAAGAATCTTCTTTAGCTGATAGTCCAACAGTCACTTCTCCATTATCTGCAAAACTCACATAAGAAGGTGTTGTTTTACCATTATTTTCGTTCGTTATTAAAATGACTTTGTCTTTATGAACAACTCCAACACAACTATAAGTCGTTCCTAAATCAATGCCAATCGCTTGCTTCGTCGGTAAGTTCGCCAAATTTAATTTTTTGTAATGCTCATAAATTATAGCTATAGATTGATTAAATTTTTTCCTGACTTTTTCTTGTACTCTATTGAAAGGTGAGGTTTCAATTAACTTATTTAGACTTAATTTTTCGCTTTGTAGGTGAAATTCTTCCAAATCTCGCGGTCTAATAAAGGGTTTGTGACTAAAATGTTTATCCATTTCACTTATGTATAGTTTTTTGGCGATTTCAAATTTAAATTCGGAATCTTCTATTGTCATTCTTAATAGATTTAAATGTTTCTCAAATTCTTCGTCTAAGTTTTGATTCAATTTATTCATAGATGACTGAAAAACTATTTTATTTTTATTAGTACTTTGAGCCATGAATATATCGATCGCTTGTTTCTTAAATTTTTCGTGTAATTTTCTAAAACTTTCCTCATCTGTAGAATTCTCTACCGCTTTATCACATATTAGCCTCATTTTTCTGTTATATAATGCGATATTTGTATTAATCAATTTCTCTTCTTCATTAATTATTGTTTCTTTATTTTTCTCGTTTTTAATCTTGAAATTTTGGAAAATATCGTCAATTCTTTTCTTGAGTTTGGGAATATATTCATTCTTAAATTCAATTAAATCATCATTTTGTTTCTTAAAGTCTATAGGAATGCAATTAAGGACAGTATCGTTTATTTCATCTAATTTTTTAGTCTCAATCCAATCATATTTTTCAAGTTCAGCCTTCATTCGTTCTGAATATAAGCTCAAAATATTTTCCACTTCTTTTTCAAATTGATATTTTGTCTTCTGAATCAAAAAGCAATGTTTTTCATCAAATCTCACAAATAAATCCTTAAATCTTGAATCAAAATCTTGTTGCATAGTTAATAACAAAGTTTGATCTTTTATTTTTTCTGTTAAACTCTTCATATGATTAACAGATTTGATCCGCAATTCTTTATTCTTTTCCTCAAACTCTTTACTCGACAAGAATTCATTCTTAAAAATTTCATCCATACTTGTAGTGTAAATATCAAGACTTGCTTTAATTGCTTTTTCTATATCAAGAAGTATTTGATTCTTAGCAGTATTATTATTTATCTTAAATTCATTGAACGCTTGAAGAATATTCTCTCTTAATTTTTTCTCATAACAAATGAAAATATTTTCATCGCATAAATTTTTAGATTCAAAAAACAAATCTATTGCAACCTTTTGGCATTTGTTATTAGCGTCAACCATCTCTTTATCCTCCAGTACTTTTGATGGATTTAAATAAGTCTTCATTTCTGACTTGTATTTATTGAAAGCCTCTTCCATTAAAGTCGAGCAAATTGTTTCAGCCTTTCGATAGTTGAGCTCATTTTCCTGTTGGAATGATTTAAATCTCGCATCTATTCTTGTCTTTAAGGTATCAGAATATGATTTGAACGCGTCATCGTCTTCATCTCCACATTGTTCGGTAAATGATTGAAATGTTTTTTTCCTGATAGAATTCGTAAGACTTTCCAGCATTTTAGTTTCAATCCAAAGTTGACCATTAGATTCAGTCGTCAATTCATTTTCCATAAAACTATAATTGAAAAGCAAGAAACAAACACAAATCAAGAAAGTACTTAAAAAAATAGTTTTTAACTTTAACTAATAATTTGGGCATTGTTTGACTCTATGAGAAATTTTTTTTGAAAGATTTGGTTTGAAAAAAGGAAATTTTTGAAGACAATATTTCTAATAAAAAACGAAGGAATACTCAAGAGAAATATCCAGAGCTTTTTTCAAGTGGCTTTCTTTTTGTTTATCATTTAAATCTCTCAGTCTTTTGTATTCAAAATCAAGAGATTCTTTCAGTCGTTCTAATGATTTTTTGCGTATATCTGGATTTCCTATTTTAGGCTGACTTTCGAGATATTTGACAGCCTTTTCAAGCGCTTCTTCGTGTACTTTTGCGATTGCTGTCTTAGTTAGAAAGTTGGATTCTTTTAGACATTCACTCGTTTCCTTATTATAAATTCTATAAATAGCTTCTTGACATGCATTAGCATAAGTTCCTTCAGCGGTCGCATCCATCATATTCAATGAATTCACTTTGTCGTTATTAAATGCATCTATATATGATTTTAAATAAATTGATAAATTTGTTCCTCTGATAGGAATTCCTGCTATAAGTTTAGGCATAATTTCGTCTGGATTGAATATGCTAGTGATAAATTCTTGAAGTCTTTTGATGAATTCTGGTTCCAATTCATTCAAGTTTCCGTTATAATTATTTTCGACCGCTTTTCTACCTATAAATGGCATTAGAAAACAATCAAGTTTTTCAAAACAGTCTTTAATGTGTTGTCGCGTTAGTTGAGTTTCTTTATGCATCTCCTTATTAAATGTCAGCCTGTTTTCTAACATCTTTTTTCCTCCAAAACTTCCGAAACCAAATCCTTCTACATTTGAATAATCTCTGATCAAAAATATCAAGTTCTGAAAAGGTGGCGCTTTCTGTTCATCAGAATTTTCATTGTCTGATATTCTTAAACCAAAAGACATAAACTCATTTAGAATTTGAAAATTATTGCTATGCAATTGAGCGGTTAGATTGAAAATAGTTGTAGAACATGTGAGTAGACACAGGCCAACAATAATAGCACAGTCACGTTCGGACAAATAATTATCAAAAATTCCTTGAGTATCAATGAGCAAAACTGCTATCTCCTCGCCATCGAATCTCTTGATGAAAAAAGGGTGGCTCCACATCCATACGCCAAATGTTTCAGGGTCTGCACCATTTCTCCACTCAAATCCTTCTAAGTTTTTATTTTCATCATAATATTCAATCCAATCTCTACCTCCGTTAGATTTTAAATACCTCAACGTATAGCTCAATAAATAAGATTTTCCCGATCGAGATGGACCTGCTATTGAATACATTGCTATTTTTCTTTCACCAATTCTTTCTAGAATAGTTTCGAGAATATCTTCTTTCAAAATAAATCTATTATTTGAATTTTCATCCTTTCGCAGTTCAATTATTTGCAAAGCTTTTCCTAATTCTTCATCTTCTTGTAGAGAACTAAGTCCTTGATTATTGGACTATATTATAAAGTATATTAGAGACAGATTAGGTTAGGCTATTAACGTTTGTTCTTGAAAAAATTCCGTACCTTATTTAGAAAACGGCTTCGAGGACGAGGCGTAGGTGGTTTAGATTCTTCAATTTGTTGGCTGGACATTCGTATGAGCTGTCTAGTACGTTTGACTTTGAATGAATTGTATTACTTTGATTTTAGAATATTTCAGTAGAAAAAATTTAAAATCTTTAAAAATTAAAATTTTCAAATTTAATTTCAAATATTTTTTTAAATTTCAAAATTGCTTGAAAAAACTTTAAAGCAATCTAAAACTTTAAAAATAGTTTTTAAGAAGTTTCTCTCGCATACGTAAATTTTTTCCAAAAATGGTATAAAAACTACTCAAATAAGTTTTCTTACTGTACTATCTAAAGGCTTATAATTTTATCTTAAAAGCCAGTACTTCTGATAATGACAAACTAGACGTGCACAAAAAATAGAGATTTCAATTATGAAATTTAGGTTTTTTTTCAGAATGAAAAGAAACATTTTTATTGATTATCAAAATTAGATTATTATTGTTAAAGTTTTTATGGCTGAAAATAGCTATTAAGTGAAATTAAATGCTAGTCCTATTTTGAAAAGTTTATTTATTGGCATATCTAGTCTGTGATCCCATAAAATATTTTTCTAAGAGTCACACCATTTGTTTTATCAGAAAATAATTGATAAATCGCTTAGTAATTAAAGAGAATGATAATATACATTGAGTAATCTGAAAATTTTTAGATCATAAATAAAGATTTAATGTTTTAGAATTTCAAATTTTATTTCAAAATTCTCGCTTATTCTAAGGTAAAACTGTTTTTAATTATTTTTAAAACTGACCCAAAATCTATAATTTAATTTCTAATTCCAGTATTTCGATGGGTAATAAAATCGAAGAAGAAAAACTCATAGTATATGATCCTATTTTACGAGAAAAAGAGACAGAGGAGAGAATGATTGATAAGTTTAAAAGTTTGCTAGAATTTTTGGGTAAAAGTTTAGAAAAAAAAGATATTAAGGAGCAAAAAATCATAGAAAATTCGATCGTTTTGGTGGACATCAAACCAACACTTTTGAGTCCTAATGAATCTATATTAGAAACTGTCGCACAAACATTCAACTCTTTGAGAAATGAAGTCTTAGGCTTAGATTTTAAGCATAAAACAACTAAATATAAAAAACTTGATCGAGAAATTTTTAAGTTAATGATAAAATTGGATGATATCGACGCTGAAAATGATTCTAGCATTGAAGATAAGAGGAAGAAAATAGTGACAGATATACATGGCTTATTTAAAATAATGGATGATAAAGTTGATTGTAAACAACAAGACTGTATTGTTTGTAAAACTGGAATTGATTTGAACAATTATAATAAAAAACAATGAAAATTAAAATTTTAAATAAAATTATTTTTAAACCAAAATTTCACATAAGGTTACCAGACCTCCACTGTTTGGGAGAAATCTCTGATTTTCTACTGATTACTTCACTCTCCTTCCTTGAGGTCAAGTAGGAGAAAATATTTCCATTTTTTCATCAAATAGTAAATAATTTAAGTTAAATAACCTTTTTTTAAATTAATTTTTAAGAAATATAACTTAATCACTATTAATGTTTCCAATCAAATAAGTTTCATTCAATTGTTCATTATTCCGATAATCTATCAAATAACGTTTCAAAAAATAACAAAATTAATTTTTTCAAAATAGCAATTTCAACAAAACTTTTAATTAATCGAATTAGATTATTTATTTTATTTTTAAAGAATATTATAAAAATATACTTTAAAATATCAAATATTTGCTTATTAATATTTCAATTTTAGAGCAAGTTTGTGAGTTCCCCACTCCCACTTTGATTTTTCGTCCCCTTTTTTGAATCTCATGGAACTGGCAACGGTAGTTTCACGTCTATTTAAAATAAAATTTCAAAAGTTTAATCCCTCTGATTAGGAAACAATTTGACATTTATAAGTAGAGATCTTTGTTCTTTTTCAAGAGGCCTAAATACTGATAGCGTTGTTATGCATTTTTATTGCAGTATCTTAGTGATTTTAAGCTTTTTGTTATTTTCAATTGAAATTAAGGCCCTCAAAATCAAAACATACAAATCAAATTATGTTTTCTTTCACTGAAATTTTATATTATAATTCATATCCTAACATTAAATTATTCCATTTCCTAATGAACTTTTTTTGGAATTAGTCAATTTTACGCCTAGATATATTTATTATGAAATTCAGGAACAATTCTCATAACTTTTTCAAACTTTTCGCGATCGTTTTTTGGGTCGCTCCACAGCTATTGAGAAATATCTCACTATCTTGTCTTCATATCGATTGTTAAGGAATTAAATGCATAAAATTCGAGAAATAGCAGTATTGAAATAAGTAAGCACTTAAAAAATTTAAGCCAAATAATAGAATAAGAGACAATAAATAATAAGATAAGACAAATATCAGTATTCTATGCAGTTGTAGTAAAGATACTATTGAAGTATAAGTTAAATATTGAAAAAAATACTATATAAGAGGAAGTTTTATGATATAAAAAATGGAGCAATTTTACTATATTATGGGAAATATTTCTAAATATTCACTTTTGTCCTTCATAAAGGTTGAAAAAATTGATAAAAAACAAGTTAAACCTTACTATCATAACATTTTTGGATTTAAAACTTAAAAATTTCTCATTTAATAGTAGGGCATAAAATAAATTATTTTTACAGTTTGTGATTCTTATCTAATCAAAAATAAATAAATATTTCTTCAGTAAAAGATTCAAATTTCTAAAGTCAATTAGTAATAAAATATAATATAAGGTCAATTTAATAAGAAAACTTTTATTTCATATTGAAATAAGTATTCCAAGAAAATCGAAATCCACTCAATTAAATTGAAAAATATCTTCTTTTTAGACTCAATACTTATTTTAAACTAATCAAGAGTTTAAGATAAGAAACCCTTATAAGCGAACGAAGTTCACAAATAAGTAATCCTTCAAATCATAACATATTATAGTTATGTTTTATTAAATACATTTTATTCTATTGCTTAAACATCAACAAGTTTTAAAAAAATGGTTGATAAACGTGTTAATTTAGTTGAAATATTCCAAAATGGAAAATTAGAATTGAATTCCTATGCACTCGAAAATTTATTTTCAAACATAGATTGCAAAATCTTTATTCTAACAATTATTAATGAGACAGAAAAGGGTGACTTTCAATTAATTGATTTTATACTAAGATATTTAATAAATGACGGAAATCAGGATTGGATTTACCGAACGAATCACGAAAAATTTCTTAAAAATAAAAATCACGATGTAATTATGGATGGAGTTAAAGCTTGGCCAAAACCTTTTTTCATATCAAAATATTGTGGTGAAAATAAAATCAACGAAAAAATAGCTGTTATTTTGATGGAAGTAAATTTGAATGTAAATGTTGACAAAGATGTCAAATATAAGCTAATCAACTTTACTAAAGCTATTTCTTCAGAAATAGTTGTGAATTGCAGGAAAGAAATAAAAGATTCTTTGATTTTATTCTTAACTAAATCATTTGAACATGAAGGTGGTTTTAATGGATTCGGTGAAAATTTAAGGTTTTTGGTCAGAGAGTGGGAAAGTCCTGTTCACAAGAAGTTCCCACATGGAGAGAAAGGTATTTTTGGATTATTTTTTTTAATTTCGTGTGATTTGCATTAATATATTCAAGTGTTGGGTGCGAGAGTCAAAACTCTTTTATTCTTCTCAAAAATGCCACTTCCGATTGAGTACTCTAAATACTCGAAATAGTTGATTAAAATTAAACATAGAAAATAGTTAAAAATTTAATTAAAGAAAGTTTAAATAAATAAATACTATTGAATATAGAATATCTTATCAATTATATCTATTTCTTGCATT
>JAQIWZ010001115.1:0-13514 GCA_034697245.1 Malaconothrus monodactylus
CTGGCGACCCAGTAAGTCGTCCAGCAATAATAAAACATTTTCACTCCCGTAGAGCCTAATGTTCAAAATTTGTGACTCTGGCATCAGTAAAAGCTTGTTTGAAACCCCAGGATATCAACTACTTTTCATTTAAATTTTAAATAAATTCAGTCCATTCAGTACACAAACGGCTGATAATCTCATTCAATGAAATCAATATTCTTTTAGTTATTATAACTTCACATTCACTTTTATTTGAATTCATTCAACAACTACTGTAACAGTAGTTTTTTCGAGCTTTTAGTAATTAAAAAATTAATTCAAATCGTTTAATGCATTTCAAAGTCAAAAAGTAAATAAAAATTCAAATAATTTAAAATGCGTAATGAATTCTCGATTTAATGTTTGCCTGAAATAAAAACTGAGGTTTTCTAACTATTGAAGTTCTTGAAACGTTTGCATTGGAACTAAAGTAGTTTATAGTTTATAGTCTTTAAGCAGCAATATGGATAAAACTTCAAAATATCTTTTCAAAAACTTCTTGCTTTTGGTCAATGAATGATTTCTAGATTTTGATGAGATCATCAACAACAACCAAAGGTTATAACGAGTAATAAATGTCATTTAGGCACTTATTTGTTAAGGTCTTTTCTGATATTATTGCTTTTATTGTAAAATTCGATCGAAAATAAGTCTTTAGAAACTTGTAAAAATCATTTAATAGATGTCACAACTTTCTGTTCAAATAATATAATTGTTTGAGCGAATTATAAAATATTCAAATTTGAATAAATCGTAAAAAAACGTTAAATTTGATATTTTTAACAAAATTAGTCAAATTTTATTAGAAAAACATATTTATCAACACAAATATTTGAAAATAAGTTAAAAAGTAATCATAAATAAAAAAGTTAAAAAAGTTGGAAATAAAAAAATAGATAGAAACTCGGCGTAAAGGATGGAGATGTCGCTGCAAATTGGTTTACCTAATTGTTAATACAATATATTTAATTTATTGCAAAATATACATCAGATTACAGATGGCATCACATTTGCAACGATATAGTTTAAGATAAATTATTCTTAAAGGTCTATAATATATAGACTCTATAGACTCTATATTATAGAAAGCAAATTGATATCAATGACAAACTTTGAGTCCAATACAATATAATGGAAAGTCTTACAGTAATGCCAGTCTTTACTTAAATACTAATACACAACATTCTAAGCCTGGAGGACACGATGCATCTGCTAGTTTAGGTGCAAATTGTCCACATTTCATGCATTGCGCTAAACGTTTGTCGCATTCATTCGTATTTTTACTCTCCATTGGATTCAATTTTGTTTTAGTTTCATTTGTATTTGTATTCACTTCGTTTGACTTCAAATCCAATTTCGCCAAATCTGAACAGAAATTAAAATTCGTTATATGAGTTTGAGCTCTAATTCATTTATTCAGTTTTAATTTAGAAAAAAAACTTTTTAAAAACTTTAAGCACTTAATTGAATAGTTTGAGAGAAAAAAAATAAATACCTGTCAATGTTTTGCAGTTCGTTTCAAGCAATAAAACCGAAAAAGTAATCGAAATCGATATAATTACATAGAATCTCATTCTTGATGGTTATCTGACCCAACAATAAAATTAAAATATTATTTATTCAATAGTTCTATGGTATGAGTAGAAATAAAAGCACTCACATTGACTTACTTTTGGCAGAATATCAATAAAGTATTGACTTTGTTAACTCTTATATAGTAAAAGTTGACAGAAAGTTGATGCAATTTTTATTATTTTATTAATACAAATTCACTTTAAACAAATTTTCAAATGTAGTCATAGATAAAATAAAAGTTTTTTATGGTACACCACTTTCTTGTTTAACGACCCAATAGTATGATTTTGTAATGTTTTCGTCTTAAATCTGTGTAAAATGTTTTGAAAATAAAAACATTAACGTCAGAGTTTTAAATCAATTTCAGGGGAATTCAATTTTCTGGTAAACACTAGAAGAGAGCAATAATAATAATAACTTAAACTTTTATTTAATATTCAATTGACATAATTTTGAGCTCTGGTGTCCTTAACTACAGATAATATTTTCCCAAATTCTCAAAACTTTTTAAGTAAATAATTATTTCTCCTGTAAGTTATAATAACTTAATAAGAAAATTGACTTAACATTTCACTCTTAATAATTGTGATCTAAACATCTCACCTGTTAAATTAAATGCGAAAATGTGCAACTCTGCAAATTCGTCATCAAATCATATAATTATTTTAGCACACATTCTATTATTGATAGTGAAAACTTGAAAGCTAAATATTTCAAACTGATAGTTAATTCCAGTTTTGTGCGATAAATAGTTCGTCTCAAAACCTTAAGGTTTTCAACAACAAAAACAAATTACAATAATTTCATTTAAGTTTTATATGGGAACCAATCAGTGGGTATTAATTGTTATTTAAAATAAAAGAATTTAAACACAGATTTTATGAAGATTTAAATGAGAAGGTTTTCAAACAGGAAGTCCTCGTGAAAAATAATATGCAGTGAAATATATTAAAAATCAAGTTTTGTATTTTTCTCAAGTAAAGCCAATTTAATATGTAATGAATATGAGATATAATAACAGGTTTTCTATTTATATTTATAAAATAGAGTTAATAATGAGTTTATGAGTTTTATTAATTCTTTTTATCTATTTCTTAATAAGTACTGATTAGTAGTTAAGACTTGAGTTCAGAAACAATTGATGTTCATTAATGTTATTTATGTTAGAAAAAACTTTTTTATGGTTCCTATCAAACGATTAACTCATTTCTGAAATATGTGTTTAAGTGTTAATAATTAGCGGAATTCTCTCAAACTCTAGAATTTTTGGATCGAAGCCGGAAATCATTTTTATGAAAACTCAGTTATGATTAATTTGAAACTATGTATAAAATGAATGTACTAGAAATCGAGAAATTTGGTTCTTTTAAAATTTATGATTGATTTTTAACATCAGATTCTGCCTCACTTTTGTTGTATTTAATGTTTTTGCATTGATTCTTATTCTAGATATTTGTAATTAATCATTACTAATGATTAATTAACATAATCCGGAATAAAAAATATATATATTTAAAATTAAAAGGAAATGCTGTTTTAGGATATCCTCTAAAATAATTTATTATAATTTTTAAGACAGAGACAATTTTTATTTAAAAGCTATATACATGAGTAAATAAAACTATAATATACTAAAATTCATTTCACTCATTATAAGAATTATATTCTTGACTGAATACCGGAACCTTTACGATAACTTTGACCGAAGTTTAACATTCAATTGTTAGTTCGCGTCTCATTTTCACAGCTTTATTATTTAATTTTCAATCATTTTGATGACTGACACTTCAATTCTAAACATTTTCATATTTGAACTTTTTTGGATTTTATCAGTGTTAAGATCAGTCAATGTATTGCTTTTTCATTGTGAAGAAACCCCTATTGAATGAATTATATTTTTGAACCTTTAGAAAAATTTCTTAGAAGGGCTTTCTTAACGAAAAACATTTAAACTACAAGCAATTCAGTGAAGCCATAAACATTCACACAATTTTGAAAGTAAACCATCATTTATTAGTGTTGATTCATTTCAAAATTCATTTTCATTCAAAAATGCAATCAAACCCAAACTCAACTCAACTTAAGGCTCAATTTACGTCATGACACAATTTACACAAAAAAATTGTTTCAGTAAAAGCAAGGTATGAATATATGTATATATGGTTTACATACAGATACAAACATACCATACAAACAGAAATAACTCAAAATGCTATATAAATAGACTATGAGAGTAATAATAGGAGACTTGGGTTTAAAAGCATAGACGAACTCGTTTCTGTTCATTTTGTGGGTCAAATGCATTGACGCGTTGCACAATTTTCAAGTTCAACGTTACAATAAATATCATTTTTAAAATTTTATTTCTAGGATTCAAACCGAAATAATATTAATAATCGACAAAAACAACTCAAATAGACTGTTTTTTTAAAACAGTGTTTTTCTTACACCAAAATCTCAAGTTTTTAATCCATAAAAATGTTATTTTCAAATTTAATCAATACATTGACTGATATTGTGTTTCTGATAATTAAAATCATAAATGCTTATATTGAATCAATTGGCAATCTATTAATCAATGTGCCAAAAAAGGATGTAAAAAATCAAGTGATACTTATTACTGGAAGTGGACACGGTTTGGGACGAGAATTATCTCTCATGTTCGCAAAACTAGGAGCTAAGTTAGCTTTAGTAGATGTGAATCAAGTGAGTATTTAATAATGTTTAATAAAGATCAAGAAAGTTATAATATGACACAATGAGAGAAACTAGAGTTTAGACTTAATCCAATATAGAGTGAAATGGTATTGCATTACTATATTATAAAGTATGTATAGTATAGTATATATAGTAAAGTTTGATACTTATGCAATATATATACAATAAGTTAACATTAAGCGATCACAGATGAGAGGGAACTTAGAATGAGAAGGGAGGGAGGGGAGAGAGAAGGGATAGTCAAAGAGAGAATTGGGCCTAAATTTCTATCTTTTTCTCTCTGTGTTAGGAGAACAATGATCTCGTCGTTGAAGAAATACGAAGAGATGGTGGAATCGCATTTTCATATATTTGTGATATCACTAATGAAGAGTCAATCGCCAGAATAGGCAAACAAATTAAATGGGATTTAGGAGATGTAGATATACTAATAAGTATGACATTAAAAGTACTAAACACTCATTTAATTTATATTAGTTTTATTACGTCTGTACTCAATCGCTATAATTCATTGACATTGTTTTAGATAATGCTGGAATAGTTCAATGTTTGCCTATTGATTCACTTTCGAGTAAACACATAAAGGTATTGAGAATCCAATTTAGATTATATAAAAAAAATTTCTATGCTATAAATTTTTTAGATTTAGTCGAAGTTTATATGATTTTAGAAAACATTCAAAGTTTCAGAGAAAGAATGAAATGTAAACCGGATTAGTTTTTTCGAAAACAATTTTCTAAATCTTTTATCAATTGTCTCATGCGAACCAAATTTCAAATAAAAAAAAGTTTATAGCAAAGAAAACTTAACCACAGACATTAATAATAATTTATGCAAAAGCGAACCTTTGAAGTGAACACTTATGCACACTTTTGGACCATACGATACTTTCTCCCATTAATGATAAATCGTGGAACTGGACATATAGTTGCGATATCATCGATCGCTGGACTTATAGGAACTGCACATCTCGTGGATTATTGGTAGGAAATAGAATGAGCTAACTTTAGACTCAATTAAATTTAGATTTAATGAAATGCAAAAAACCAACCTATCAAACAAACTAAGTATTAAACATTTTTTAATGCAAACTTTTAGTGCATCTAAATTTGCAATCGTGGGTCTTATGGAAGCTCTAGAGACTGAATTGCGCGCAAACAAAGCTAATGATGGGATTAGTTTAACAACAATCTGTCCATTAGCAATGAATACTGGAATGTTTAAGTCACCAAAGTCTAGGTCTGATTGTAGATCAATAATAAAAGTTAACAATTGTTCAATGTGTTCCTTTTTATTGCACTAAAATTGTGAGTATTGTAAGTATTGTATGATTTATGCGATAGATTTTCGTGGATTTTTCCTGTTGTTGACGCTCAGTACTGTGCTAAAGAGACAGTTAATGCTATACTCAGAAATGAGACGCTTATAACTGTGCCAAGAAGTGCACAACTTTTTTATAGTTTCGGAAAGTAAGCAATAATTATAATAATAGTTTTTATTATTATTTCACTTTATTTTCTAACGTATAATTAAACTTTTTTATTCAGTAGGTATACTGAATATATTAAAAAGTTTGTATATCATTAGAATTAATTACTAATATTACTAATGTTTGTATTAATTTAATATATAATTTTCGACTATTGACATAAGTTTTTTATTTTATTAATTATTTAAAAAAGTTAAAACTTCTGCCATGAATATTAACGTTTTTACGGTAGGCTTAATGCTATTAAGTCTTTATTTTTATTGCGCAATGTTTTATTTATTGCGCACCTGAATTGATAGCATAATATACTTAGCAATAAGATATAAACATAACTCTTAAATGTTAATTCATTTTTAAAAAAATTTATTTTCGCTGCACTAACACAGCGATGAAAAATGGTTTTGGCTTTAAAAATATTTTGTTCTTGATATAGGATAGTGCCATTGAAAGCCAAACTTGCGATGCAGCAGTTTTTTGGATATGGAGTTGATCCACACAATTGATTTTAAATATGAAATAAATAAGAATATATTTTTTGAAATATCATTATTTTTGAACAGTTTTCTTAATTTTTAAAATAATTTATCCATTTTGAAGCTATAGTTTTATTTTTTTAAAAACTCGTTCATGTAATTGATGTAATTTAAAAACTATGTTTACTATTGTTCTCATTAAAGAATAAAAGATAGTATTTTTACGTGATATTGAATTAAAAATTTTTCATTAATTTGATAACAAATATACCTGTAGTTATGAATTATAACAATAAAAACAGCTAAATATGAACAAAAACTTAACCATTACTGTTACACAACAGTTATACAAATATAAGATATTTACATAAATACATTGAAGTAAAAACATTTGAAAAGATTCTGAAGGACATAATTTAGTATATTTGTTAAGATTAGAAATCGCTTCAATGTCTTCTAAATTAGCATAACTCACAACTAAACCAATAGCAGTAAGAAATGCAATTTTCATTAAGCATTCCTATAATGCTATATAATTATAACAGAGTTTTGATAAATGTGTAATACTGTATGCCAAACATATGTAACATATAAAATAACTTATACCATATTTAAATAATTCAAAACAAATTTATAATAATTATTATAGTATAACTGAATAGATAAAAATTCTAAATTTTTATTTTTATTTTGCTTCTGCATTTGCAGCGCTTTTATACTATCGATGAGTTATGTACGAGTCGACGAAGTCTTGAATTTGTTATTCTCTGCAAATATTCACTGAATTTTTCAATTTGTTATACAAGTAAAAGTCAAAGAAATGCAGACTACGTTCACAGCTCAAGCTATTACAAAATTGCATGAAATTCCTTAAGATTCAAACCACGAAGAATTATAGAATAATTAAACCATTAAATCATAATAATGTATTTAAGCCATAAAGCTTATAAGCAATATATTTAGTTAATAATATATAGAGTAGTATTAGACCCGGATTTTAATAATGAAATTATTTTATTTTGAAGTTTTTAAACTATAGTTGGCATTGAGCCAACATACTATGCTTTCATTCAAAGCTAGAAATGTCCACGACTTGAATCACTCGCAACAAAAAACGTTTTTTTTCCTTTAATTCTTAAACATTGATTATTTTGAGTTAAATATAAATTCTTTCGAAGAACCAAAAGATTTAATAATTACGTGTATGTTAACTGTTTTATTAATCTCTAACGTATTTTTAACCTTCAAACTACTCGCTCTTTAAAGCAAAGTCTTGCTAAACTTATAAAGCTTTTTTGTAGATATCGTAACACCAATAGCTTAAGTGACTTATCCTTCAATACTTAAACTAAACGAATAACTCTTCAGTAAAAAGTTATTTATATTTGCTATCGATTATTTGAATGAACGAAAAATATTAGAAAAGTTTCTTAAATTTTACAAGAATTGAAATTTTTAAAAATTTTTTTCAAAAATATTTACTTAATTTTTATTTTTATTAGTATTGATTGAAACCGAAAAAATAAATAAAGTTAATGATTAAGAGCTCATAAAAACGAAAATAAATGAATAAAAATTTGACTCTAAACCAAAACTCGTTTTATTGCAGTCATTATTCGACAGTTTTGAATGTATTTCCTCTCAGTTTCATTCATTGAATTATGCTATCATTAGAAGTGAATGTAATGTTATCGTAATGACATACTATATGTTAGAAACATATGGGATTTCAAACCAAAAACATAACATACATAGTATAACATAGTATAGAAAAACTAACAGTAATTCAATTACTTTATAAGTACTTAATTCGATAGTTTTTCTATTAGAGTATTATTAGAAATATTTTCTATAAAAACATCAGAAAAAAGATCACAAAGTTTGAAAAAAAAGTTTGATAGTATCGAATGAACTAAATTATGGGTTGAGTCCTGCCCTCAATTCTCATAAACTTATAATAGCTCTCGTTCATAAGTGAAAAAAGAGAGAATAAATGCATTTTCCATTAATTTATTAGAGGAGGCCTTAAAAAACAAACTATTTTTCATGTTTTTGACGCTTTAATTTATTTAAAAAACTGTTAACAAAACTGATTTTGAAAAAAAAACTTTTTATTAAAAGCAAACTAAAGGCTAACTAAATAGTTATTTGGCTGACGAGAGACTCACTCACTCCTAAAACTGTCGAGAAATATATTTTTCTTAAGCACAATATCTATAGTATTGGGAAATACTTAACAAATATAAAGCTTCCCTTCTTTCTCGTCAGTGTTTCACTACTACTCATACATTACAACCCCTCAAATGCTTTTCCCTTCAAAAAGACCACTAAAAGAATTGAAAGATTAATACATTAAGCACGTAAGCATCAGAAGGGGGAGGGGGTTATGGAAGTGCTTTACAAATGCGTACGCACTAATGTTAAGTCAATGGATGCTTAAGGATGGGGTCTAGAAATAAACATTTTTTGCGTACGTACTTAATGAATGCCGTGAAACTCGTTTTGGTTCAAATCGATTAATCGGTATCGCAATAGCAATAGCGCAACACAAAGACATAATTGCATTTATTGTTAGTCAATGCGACTGAAGAGCCGCCCCGCGTCTCAACTCTAAAGCCAATGGTTTAGATTTGAAAAAATGGGCGAATGTTTAACTTTATATAATTGTCAGTTAAAAATGTAAATAATTGTTAGAAATTAAGGCCAATCTTATTAATAATCACGTCATTTATTATTATTATTATATAAGTGTTTGATTTCAATATTTACTCAAACTATAAGTAAGTCTTAATTTATTTAATTCAATACTAAATCACTCATTATTTTATACTTCAATTCAAATTATTTTTGAGCGACATTTTGTAAACGTTATGACCTCTTGTGGTATAGGATTTGATTTCAATGTCAATATTTTTTTTAATATTAAAAATTAAAAACTATTTTTGACTTAATGTTTGACTCAAAATTTGATTCAATTATTCTTATTATTAGTTATGAAATGCATTACATTTTTATTATCAATTGTTTTTCTGTATATATTTTGTATGCATTAACCATAAATATAATAACGATAATAACGATACCATAGATTTAAATGAGACGAGTATAAGACGCGCCCAAAGCTTACACTTATTTTAGGCATAAATTACGTCATAATTTATTATCAAATATTAGCTGATTTTGGCTTTTTTTTGAAGTCGAGGGCCTTTTATTTATTTGTTGTACTTTTTGGTAATGAATGAAATGTCAGTTAAAATATTTTTATTAATTTATTTGCATTTAATTTATAATTAGCGTTAAATAAGTTAAACACAAATGAATTGATGCTAAAAAACATTGAAATTTATGAAAATTAAATGCTTTGAAAAATATTTTATTGAAATTTCGTTAAATTTGAGTTCAAATGATTGCAAACATCAATATTTGTTGAGAGCTATTGAGCGCCAAATTTGAATATAAAGTAAATAATTTGGCGCTAAAAATAGTGAACCTTTAGTCGATTTCTCTCAATATATGATGAAAAATATTATTTAATAAAAGTATTTGATTTAAAATAATTGAATAATTATTTTGTTTAATTTAGAGCTGAGCTGATTGTCGAAAAATAGTTTGTCATTAAATCTATAAATAAGCCCAAAAAATGTTTTATTCGGTGTTTGTTTTGGGCAAAAAGGGACCACTGGCTCGGGTCTGGTTAGCGGCCCATTGGGACAAAAAAATAACTAAAGCACAGATTCTCGAAACTAATATAGTTGAGAGCGTTGACTCTATTCTTCAGCCAAAAGTAAGTCTTAATATTGTTGTTGTTGTTGTTTTTGTTATTATTAAAAATGTAATTAATCTAAAAATTACTTCTAATGTAATGTTAGGTAAAGCTATCGCTTCGGACGTCCTCTCATTTATTGTTAGGAATAGTACGAATCTATGCGCGCAAAACACTATACCTTCTTCAGGACTGTCAGGACGCGGCCTTTAAGATCAAGTCTGCCTTCAGACCGGGTGCTGTGGATCTACCGGACGGTAAAACAGAAGCCGCGATAAGTGCTATCACTTTGCCTGAAATGTTAGACTTTATTAATGATTTTGATCTCATCGCTGAGCCTCCAATGTATGTATAAATTAATGTTAAATTAATTAATTGTTTACAATATTTAATTAAATATTGATTGAATAGTCAAATGGAACCGCCGGCCACTAGTGCTAACATTAGAAGTATTACATTAGTCGAAGACATCAGTAGTATTCATGTGGACGACCCTCTCATGAATGAAGTGAGAGAATGGTCTGATATTAGTTCAGTTCACGGACCCGATGGTTCAGTCAGTCTTAAGGATGGTTCGAGTCTTCATATCGGAAGAGCTGGTGCTAAGAGTTTAGATTTGTTCGATAGGCCGGCACTCGATGACGGTTTTGGCGGACAATTAGGTGTTGGGATTGTAGACGAAGACGATATGTTCGGGATTCAAGTCCCGACAGAAGGGGTGCCAATAGAACACGAAGACATTGGAGAAAAGGCGCCACAATCCGTTCAAAGACCTGATTCTCGAATGTCTGATCGAAGTGATAGTATGTCATACGGCGCGCCCGCATCTATGGCTCCATCAGGTCCTCCATCAACACCTGGTTCTGTACCTCCGCCTCCAATGCCTATGGAAGAAGACGATGAGTTGGCTTTTCCGGCACCGATTCAACCGCCAGAAGGGGAAGGAATACGAAGGGATGGAATGGACAGTAAGATTATGAGTGAAACACAAAATACTATGATTTTGGAACCATTAGAAGGTCAGGGATTAGAGAGAAGGAGAAAGAGAAGAAAAAAGTTAGGAATGGTTATCGATGAAGTGAAGACTTTGTCCGGCGAAGAAATGAAAGCACAATTGTCTGACACGAGTGATATCGTGACAACATTAGATCTCGCGCCACCTTCCAAGAAGTTAATGAATTGGAAGAAAACTGGTGGCAGTGAAAAATTGTTTGCATTACCTGAAAGAATAATACCATCTAAATGTTTATTACTTTATTATTCTCGTCATCTCATCACTAATCGCATTGAACACGAAGAAGAGTTACCTGAAGAAGAAATGATGAATGGAGACCTCACACATCGCACGCAACCTTTACCTTTGCCTGAATTGGATGATTTGGAAGAGCAGTTGCCACTCATGTCTCCCATACCTGAACAACCGCCTAAAACACCCAAAACTCCTAGTTATCAAAGGACTCCTCCCAAAAAGAAGAGGAAAACTGAAAAGAATAAAGAACACCCGATCACTAATCATAATCACGATTATCGTGCCGAAGAATCAGATCATTTCATTGACCAGTCATCGATACAACAGGCGAGGGCCGGGAGTTTGCAAATCAATGATTATCAACAAACTGAACATTTCCCTACTTTTCAACCTGATGATGAGGATGATGACGACTACGGGGCGCCCATGTCTGTTGGACCGGTATGTCTTAATATATTAATACAGATTTCAGTTTATTAAATATTTTGCGCATTAATTAATGCAGATTTCGGTTTATTAACTCATTTCTTATCAAATATTTTACGCATTAATTAATGCAGATTTCGATTTATTAACTGATTTTTTATCTAATGTTTTGATTAATTTGATTATTAAATTTGAAATTAATTGTAATTTAAAGCCCGAAGAGATGTATCCCGACGAGACTGCCGAACAGTTTGAAGAACGAATGCGCAATAAAAGGACTAATATTTTACTTAAATTTATGGTCAATCAATTAGAAGAAGACGGACAGGTCTTGTTTAGCAATTTGGTCAGAAATAATAGAAGAAAACAGGTTATTATCAACTCTTCAATTAATACTTAATTAAATTCTTATTATTTTGTTGACTAATTATTTAATAAATTTTTTTTTGATCGATAGGTCGCACAGAAGTTCTTTTCATTACTGGTGCTTAAAAAGCAAATGGCAATTGAGTTGACACAAAATCCTGATATATCTTACGCTGAGATCACAATAACGAAAGGTCTCCGCTATGACGAATCTCTTTCGTCTTCTATTTTCTAATTTCAAACCTTTACTCTATTGTATAAAATCTAAAACAAATCTAAAACATCTCATTCATTCATATAAAACATTATTTTATTGCCAAAACATTTCATTTAGTTTTTAGTAATTGCTTTTTAATAATTCATTTTAATGTTTCGCAACACACATTCTCTTAAAGTTCATTAAATCCTTTTTTATTATTATTATTATTATTGTAAACTTGAGTGAAATCTTAGTGTAAAATCTCAGTTAATGTAAATTTAATTAATTATAATTATAATTATTTATAATTGAAGAGCAGCTAATCATTAGCACTAAAACTTTGAGTTTTTAATTCATAATTAGAGGCCATATATTTAAAAACCCAAGTTTACTATTATTACAATTAGTTTTTAAATAAATAAGAGCCCAATTAATTACCGGTAGTTTTTTTTAAAAATTTTAAATCAAATCTAAATTCATATGTCATATATGATTAACACATTTGAGAAATTGTACATTTCTAAATATGTTAAATAAATTGATTTAAATGTATCTCTTTTTGGGCGCAAATTATTTGATACTTTCATTATTTTATTATAGATCACAATAGTGACTACTCTTTTTATTTATTAATTTAAGTCTTTTATAACTTTGCATCAATTGACTAAACGATTATATCAATGATTTTTCTCATGAATTAATATACTTTGTTCTCAATGCAAATAATTCTTTGGGAGAATTAGAAATTAATTTTAGATAAAAAACTTCAGAAGTATTATTCTTGAGCTCAAATTTAGATATCGATAATTTTAAGTCAAACCTTTATTAACTTGAAGTTCAAAAATCTATAAAAACAATTTTTTGAAGACATAATGTTTAGAAAAATATATAATTTATTATCATTTAAGGTAACAATTAAAATATCAAAAATAATTAATTTAAAGTTGAGTTCATCCGCCAGTGATGGGAGGAATGAGGGCTAATATATCGTTATCATTGATTAGTATTTGTTTGTCAGAATCCATCACGTATTCTTCATTAATGGCAAGCGCCACAACTGGTTCTAAATCTGAAAGTTGTTTCAAAACATTCAGACAAATGTGTTTCTTGAGAACTTCTGAATTATCCCAAACCCTATCGATTGTGATCTGTATTTCGTTTTGTCCACCGATTCTATCTTTAGCCGCAGCAAAGAGTAAAAGACTCACATTTACAGACATTAAGAAATATGAATG
>JAQIWZ010001116.1:0-13514 GCA_034697245.1 Malaconothrus monodactylus
TTCTATTTAATATTTATTTATGTATAACTTCTTTTAGAAATATAAGAATAAATCCCAAATTCTATGGAAATTATTGCTTAATATTTTTTTGGTTTGAATAGAGATCTGACAGTTTAATAAATTGGAAAAATAAATTACGAAATAGTATTTTGAATAAATATGCGATACTGTAATGCAATGCAGTTCTGCTCTCAATGTTATGCAACTTTTTATAGCAATCCAACAAAGAAAACAATAGTTTTTTTCCATATTATATTTTGCTAAAACATTTCATTAGTTTTCTTAGCCGCAGAAAATGCTATTAAGTTGTGTTTATTTCTAACTTTTAAGTTAAAATTAAAATCTAAGCGCATGCTTTCCTTTAACTATTTATTTTTAGACACAAATTAATAGAATTTCTGCATTTTTAATCATTGAAAAAGTCAACATCTCATAGATTTGATGCGCTTTCAGTTTAATTATATTGCATTTCGATTCAATTTTAAAATCAAAGTCATGTTTCAGAAGTGATTCAATTAGTTATTTGAATGAAAATTTCTATTTTTGAACCAAAATATGATATTAAAACGTATTGATCACTATATCTTAACTCTTACACAACTATCATATCAAATGTCGCATTATATAAGCTCTTGATTAAAAAGTTTTGCTCTATTTATAAGTGAAATAATTGAAGGACTAGAAAAATAGTTGAGTGAAATCAAGTGTTTACGCATAAAATGATTACTAAAAGTGCATTTTTTTAATACTTTTAATTATCTTTAATAAAAGTTCAAAACTTATATTTTAGACAAAGTTTCAAACAATCAAAGCGCAAGATTTTGATTAAAATTTTGTTATTTTATCTCTCGATTAATCGATTATTTTTTTTTATCAAAGGAATCAATAATTTCTATGAAAAGAGAGAATTTTTCTTAAAAATTAATAAATAACAAAACGAATTAATAAGTGATAAAAAAATTAAATGAACTGAAAATGCTGTATAGATTAGTAGCAAATGAGAAAAAATATAAAATAGAGAAAGAGATTATAGACAGCGTTAGCGCTGCTGTTAATGGAAATCTATTCAATACACATTGAAAATATGGCTCCAGATGATCAGAGTATTAGTGTTAGTGTCAGACTTAAAGTAAAACATCAGTTAAAGACAAATGCGGACAACGATTGCAAATGTGAAACATATGTCAATGAATCAAAACTTTCTCTTAAGACACGTTTCATTCAATTTGTTAAACATTTGATAATTAGTTTGATTGAAATAATGCGACAAAAAAGTAAACAAATGTGTTTTACTTTAGCCCTAATTATCACTTTATTGGCTGCCATTCAGAACAGGTTTGTTGAGACTATTGTTTTAATTATTTAACTATTATTAATTGTTATTATTAGTTAATTATTTTAATCAAAGTGTTTGGCGAATGTCACAAATGAGTGAAAATGCGCTCAAATATTATTTAAAATTAAGACATTTTACGGTTTGACTCATTTTTGCCTCATATAAACTTAATTTGAAATTAATATAAAATTATATGATTTGTTATTTTTTTGTGGTTTAGTCGCGCTCTCCTCAGGTCACGAAATCGATTGTTTTTAAATTCAAAGCTATCACTAATTGGTTGCAGAATTTCAATGATTGTATTGAAGTTCCGCTCAAACCATTAGTGATTCACAAAAAACTTTTGAAATTAGTTATCATTTGCTATTAATTAAAATTCTAATAGAAATTACTCAACATATGGTTTCTTTGAATTGTAATAAAAGTTTTAAACAAATAAATTAATCGAAAACTTTTTAAAAAAAAGTTATTCAAACTTTGTTTCGCTCAAAACTTTAATCAATAAATTGATCCAAAATTAAATATTTATCAATAAATATAGTTTTATTTGATTTGATGACTCTATTGAAAGTATCAAATCATTTAATTTGAATAATAATGAAATAATTATTGAATTTATAGTTCACTTCGAACTCGAAAAAGTCCGAATCCGAACAAATTCTTTGAGGACGAGCTATCGCTTATAGTTGACTATGAAACTGGAAATTTGAAACAATTATCGACTCGTGCGCTTCAGAACGACGTCTCATTTGTCATGTATTGTAAATATTTAAATAAATTTTATTCTGAATTCAATAATTAATAGAATACTTAATTGATTGTCAATAAGACGCGCCCTGGGATTCAGAATGCATTCGAGTCAAGAAAGAATTTGAAACTATTGCTAAACATTATAGCTATCAAGTAATTGGATTTTCATTAATAACTTATGAAAATAATTATTTTTATCACTAATATATGATTTGAATTATTTATAATAATAGATATTTTTTGCTGCCATAAATTGTTGGTGGCCTGAAGGCGAATGCCGTAAATATTATAATCTGAGAAGATATCCAGTAATGTTAGCTCACGTCCGAATGGCAGGAGAAGTCGAATATAAAGGTCCGATAGTCGCCAGTTATATGATTCCATTCTTAGACAATCTTCTCGATCCTGTGGTTCCCATTCAAAACGACGGCGATTTGCTTGACTTAAGGTCTAAACACGATGTGAGATATTATTCATTTCTTATTTGCATTCCTTTCTATAATTGAATCAATTTTTATATTGAAGGCTCTATTAGTTGGATATTTTGATTTCAATGAGTCGCCTCAACCTCCGGGCTATAAACAGTTTTTTACAACAGCAGTAAAAGCATTGGCATCTGATCCGTGGCGTACTGTCGCTTATTGTGTGATATCGAGCAAAAGAGTAGCCACAAAGTTGTCTCTCGCGAAGGCGTCAACACTTACTTTGTTCTTATGGAACGCAACAGAACAGTATAGCTCTAAATCTTTTAAGTCAAACACTATTCTTAGTTGGGTTTATAGTCGTGTACAACAAATACCATCTTTGCGTTGGTTGACTCCGAGTGGAGTTAAAAGTAGCGCTTTGTCCGATATATTGACAAAAAGTCCAACTTTTGTTTTATTCACTCCAAGAAGTTTTATTCTCGGAATTTCTCCCTATTATGATGTCGTGAGTTCTCATTCATAACATTATTTTCAATAAACCAAAAGATCGATATTTAATTTAAAATAAAATTTGATTCATAGTTGAGAGAAGTAGTTATGGATTATTACAATTGTGATAATTCTCCACTCATTCGTTCAATAATTCACAGAAGTATTTTGAGAAGACATCTCTTAGAAGAGAAATTAATGGAATTGGAAGAGAAATGTCATGAAATGATGGAACCGGAAAACAATAAAATTGCTGTCACCACACCATCCAATAGAAGAGTTATTGAAGGCGACTCTTGTTGTCATTCGCAAACAATTCGTTGGCGTCCTTCAGGCAAAGCCACTGATAAAAAGTGTTTTTGTACTGCTTGTGTTCACATAAGTCTTGCCAAATGTCCCTCAAGTTGTAAACGATTCAATTGTTTGGCCACTGCTTCTCGTTTTCTGAGTGATTTCGATCCAAACAGTGTTAACAATACGGCCACTTTTTGTAATCAAATTAAATCTTCATATCAACCAAAATATACCTCTTATTATCGTATTATAACTACATGTTCGGGAACTAATCCTTCATATAATGAATTAGATGACAAATATTTTATCTTTAATCTTGAAGATCAACCGAATTTGCATAATTATGATGAAAAAGTTGGTAAAATGGTTGAAGATTCAGAACTACAACACTGTCATAGACTTAACTTAGGTCTCAAATACAGTGATTTGAATTTTCCCGATAGCGCAGAAGGCAATCAGCAGTGGAGGACTAACTTCACTGGTCTCTCGTGTAGAACTAACCGAACTCTCAAATTCGCTGCTTTGGATTCGATTTTGTTTCCAGCATTCGCTGAGAATCTCGGAATCGATGTGTTTAATGAAACTCATGCTTCAGTCGGCGTTATTGTTGACTCTTCGAGTGAGAATATCTATGTTCTCAGTAGTGAATCAAGTGATACGCGGACTATTAGTAAAAGAAGTCTCGTTGAGTTTATTAAAAACTTTACGATTGGATCTCTGCCTCGATTTTTCAAGAGTACTGTTATTCCGACCTCTTCTGGTTTATGTCATTCTGATAGTAATGAACGTGTGATATGTGTTCCCGAAATCAGTTCTGATATATTTAGTCGAGTAGTCTTAGACAGTAGTAAAGATGTAGTGCTCATGTATTACGCCCAATGGTGTGGCTTCTGCTCAAGTATTGCTCACATATATCTTGATGTCGCCCGAATTTTCGCCGATATTCAGGGAATCGTATTCGCGAGGTATCCATAATTTTTTGTTTGTTTGTATTGTTTTTTTTTGTTTATCGAAAAACTCTAAAAACATTAAATAATTGTTTTATTCAATAGGATCAATGGCGACACAAATGATCTTCCCTGGGAATACACTGTCGACAGGTTTCTCACTTTTATTTCTAATTATTTTACTAGAATTTAACTTCAATCTCATATCTTTTTTTTCAGGTATCCCACAATTATGTTTTTTCCTGCAAAGAGGTTAATAAACTTTATTGTGTTTTCTGCGTTTGAATATTATTTATTTCATAAAATTTGTCATTTTTTTAGGAAAATGGATAGTATTGTCTTCCCATCAAATATACCGATTTCAACAACGAGTTTAGTCCAATTTATACTAAAGTACTCACAGTCATACGTCCGCTTACAAACTACTCTTCAGTTGTGCAATCGTTCGTGCCTTAAACACAATCTTATAACTAGTCATTCGTATTCGAGATTATTATTTCGAAGCTTAAGGAATCGTTTGCGTGAACTGAGTTTAGTTCGAGAAAAAATAAGAGAAATCTCTGTTAAAGGAAAAAAGTTAACTATAAAGACAACAAATCAATTAAGAGAACTTCGAATATATTCATCTCATTTAATTAAAATAATCAGAAAATTAAGACAATCGTCAGTAAAAACATCTTTTTTGCATTCTTTCATTTTAGATAGAATTCAAAAATTGAATAATAATTCAAAACAATTAAACTCCGAATTAATTGATAATGTTTTGGCTCTTTTCAATCATACGTCAAATGATGGAAAGCCAAAGAAAAACTTAATTAATTCTAATAAAACTAAATCTACTAAAAGGACAACCAAATACTCAACTCATAAATCTAGCATTAAAACAAAAGATGAGCTTTGAATTAATAATTGCATGATTTTTAAAGTTTGTTGTTTTTATTTTATTCAAAACAAGTGGCTTTAAATATTAATTATTTATTTGTTGATAGTTATTATTATTTATTGTTAAAAGTAAGATATCTTGAACTGGAAGTCAATTATTTTGCGATATTTTAACCAAATTATTAAACTTAACGCAATTATGAAAGAAATTGATTTTGTTGTTAATATTAAATAAGGGTTTCTATGTTTAGGACATTTAATAAATTATATTTAATGTTGAAATTTTTAAGCAAAAGTTTTAGACTTGTCTTAAAATGTAAATTATGATTAAATAAATTTAACGAATAAAATTAAGGCTCATTTTACTCTTTTTGCCTTCATTTTGAAATATCAAAAATAAATTGTTTTTGTTTTAACTCAAAGGCGACAATTTTTTTTTAAATAGTTGAATCAGTTTTTTTTGTGCTCAACCTTTTTATTCATAATAAAATATTATTAAAATTATAAGCGACTGAAATATTGATTTAAATACTTATAATAATGCGATTGCAAATTTTTGGTCAAAATTTACAATCAATAACAAGAAGAAATACGATCTGACATCAGATGTTAGACATTAACTTTTATCTATTATATTACCCTAAGATAACTTCAATAAACTTTGCGTAAATATTGAATCACTTTTTACAAAATTGAATGTATTTTTGTATTTACTTTTTTTCATCTCGAAGAACAAACGAATCTAATGGCAAATATTGCACATTGTATTAGAATCTGTTCATTTTCACATCAATTATCCAAATATGATATCTCTAAGTATTTCTACAGATAAAGCTCTTTATTATTCATAAATCAACTGAAACTTTGTTCAATTCATTTGAAGATTTTTTGTTTTAATCTATTTGAAAACATAAAAAATATCAGAAGTAAACTTAACTTGAAATATTATCATATCCTATATTTATATCAGACATATGTTTGTTCTTTATGCACAACGAATATAATTGCATGAGTTTAAAAAACTCAGTGATATTAAGTCATAAGATTAAATATAGTTATTGCGAGTAATAATTTGAAAAATAAATTCAACTCAAATATTTGTCTGAAATGCGAAGAATTTCGATTTTTTTAATTTCATTTTGTTTCGTTATTCCATTATTCTGTGAGTTATTTTTCTCAATTATGAAAGAAAATTTCAGAAAAATGTATATATTTTTAAAATTTTATTTTAGGCAATAGTCTTGAGAATGAAGTTTTAGAGGTCAATAATTTGCAAGAATACTACGAAAGTACTACTGAAAGTGAAAGTGAAATAAAATATAAAAATAAAAGGAAAGAAGTTTACACTGACTATAACAATGCTTTGGAAGAAATGAATCAAAATATCATTGATCGCAAACACAAAGGCACTGAAGAGCTCGAACATTCGCTCGAGGTTTTAATCAATATTAAATCTACAATTGATCAACTATTGGAAAGACACGTAAATCTTCGAATGCAACTTCTAGAGGATCTCGATGAAGCCATTAAATATGCGCGAACGAAAGTTATAAAAGTTTGAAAACTCAATAAACAATGCGACACAACAGTCAAAGTATACATTTCTCATAAAGAAACTCGAATTGTTCACATATTGTTATTTAATGATTAACTTTAAAATATAGGCTTATTTTTGAAATATTTCGATTTAAATATAATTTTTAATAAAACTAAAATTCTCAAGAAGTTACTAAAAATGAAAATTTAAAATTTTTCCTACGGAATAAGTCTTATTAATTGATAAACGCAAGGCTTTTTAGCCCAATTTCTTTATTAAAACTCGAGTTAGTATTAGGCGTACTTTTTCATATTTAGGAAAAAGCATAAGTCTTAAGCTTCTGATACGTAATTTTTAACTTTGTCTAAAAACATGGATTAACAGAAATTTTCAAGTGGTATCCCATTATATACTCATAATTTTCATGTTTTCTCATCTAATGTTTATGCGTTTCATTCGTGAAGTTCATGAAAGCATTCCTATTAAGCAATCATTTATTTCAATTTGAATATAAAAAGAAAGAATTAAAATTTGACGATAGTTTTTAATTTTTAGCACTAAACCCATGACCTGATGCAATAAAATGTTCATATTATTAAGATTTTGATTTCAGTGGTAAAGAATAAAAATTAAAAGCTTAAAATTTATTTCGGTTAATATATATTTAAAATCTATGCATATTTTGTGAATCTTGAAAATCGAGTTCGCGCACAAAAAATGTGGACAAACAAACGAAAAATAACATAAGAGATAACGGCACCAAAATATTTAGTTTTTTGTCAAAAGAGAAAAACTGGTCCTCACTTAACACAGAGAACATTCCCTGACTTAACATTGATCTTGTTCTTAATGGGGATTCATTGAAAAGGGGATATGAATGTAACGCGAGGACCGGCTTTGAAATGTTGACGATACGAGACGAGGGCACTAGTATTTGCTTTCGGGTATTAAAGGTTCATCACATGACTTACTTAACTGACCTCAAAGAGGAATATAATTTTGCAAAACAAAAATTTAATGAAGTTCTAAAATGTTATGATTCCTGTTTCAGCTCCAGTCGAATACTATTAAATTCTTGTTTCAATCTATGCATTCAATTTTCGGAGGATAACTAAAATACATCACTTTTATAACGACAAACGATAAACTTTATTATTATTGTCTTATTCCAACAAAATTTACTTTAATTTATTGGCTTTCATATTGACATCGAGTAATTCAAATAATAATCATTCTTTGATATGTGTACCAAATTTTTTTAACTGAGAAACAATGAAGGAAAATGAAGTTTGAAGTTCTGCTGACAAATTCTGTGCCTGTAGTTCTCATATCTTAAACACTTTTTGAAGTTCATTTTTCCGTATCTTTTGTGGAATTTCAGTAATTTTTTAAAATGCTTTCAAACAAAGTTTTGCAAACATTATTGCTGTTGCTTTCTGTGAAGTTATTGTTTACTAAAAATTTTGATTTGTCAACCGATTCACAAAAAAATGGTAAGTTATTTATCAATTTGTTGATTTGATTGAATGAGACTCGACTGAAACACAGTATATTTTGTTCGAGTTCTCTTCATCTAATGTAATGACAACAGTTTTCAGTTACTGAAAAGTTTCATAACTTTTGCACATTAAAAATCTATCTTTGATTTAATTTTTAAATTTTATTCAAATGATAAATTTTTTGCTAAATTCAGAGAATTCAAAGATTTATTTTCTAACTTTAGATATAGTTTCATGAATTTAGATTCAGTGCAATTGCGATTAATTTTTCATGTCATTAATTAAACCTTGAAAGAAGTTTAGATATACTTTAAAAAGGATCCAAAAAAGTTTTGATTAAGTCTTATAGTAGTGAATAATTGATAAATTAATCTAATTTACTATTTCTTGAATTTAAACTTATAATATTGTTAATTGGGTTAGAACTTTAATTAAATTTAGCTCAAAGTATTTGAGAAGATTTTTAAACTTCCATCAGATATAAGTTTTTCTGCTAAAATTCTTCTTCAAATAAAAAAAATTGTTTGACATGAACCAAATTATAAACTAAGATTTATCTGAAAATTAATTGATATTTTTTTAAAGATTTTAAACTATAATAATATAAGATTCCAAAAGAAGATCAATTAATTTTGAACCATCTTTTTATTATGTAGTACATCATTTTCAATGCTATCTCCTTTGTCTGACTGTGTTCTCGATCTTTTTTTTTTATTGAGAATAAGATATCTTAATTGAATGTTTCTGTGCTCATAATCGTGATTAAAATAAAGAATTAAGACATAATCGAGACTTTTTTTTATTTCGAAGCATTTATAAAACTATATTATTTTAATCCATTTTTGAAATGTGACGAATCACTTAAAATTAATAGATAGATTTATTTGAGTTAATTAAAGCTGCAGTTATATTATTTTTGTAACACTTAAATTCTTATACTAGAAATGAATTAAAGTTAAATTTTTTATGATAATCATTCTTGAGAAAAATAAAATAATTTTTGAAAATAAAAAAAATATCGGAAATTTATGAATTATTTAAATAATTTAAATATCAATTCAGAAGTTATGCAAATTTGGTTTTATTGATGCGCAGCTTATCGATCGAATAAATTAAAATTTTCGAATTCCTGTCCAATATTTATAGTTCGGTGTCATTTAATTTCAACCGCAAAACTTGAAAGAGTTTTCGCATTAAGGTTTGGATTCAAAAAGTAATTTTTCACGGATTTCCGCTTTAGATCACGAAGATTTCTATTCCTTGAACTTACAAAATAAAAAATAAAACAAAAATTATTAGTCATAAAAACCTGACAGAATGAAAGCTTTTTTGCCTCAAATGCCTTCATAATTGTCAGTTTTAATTGGAAATAAAGAAACCTTAATTTAAATAATATCCTCTTGGCATTAGTTTAGGAATAATTTAAATTAAATTCAGGTTTTGATTAATTACATTAAGATTTTTGACTATCAAATCAAATAAAACAACACATCACTCATGCATTTGCGCATCACTTCAAGTCAATCGAATATTTTTGAAAAATTTATCAAATATTTTCATTCATAAAGATTTTCCTGCAGTTACATTCAGGTTCACTATATATCAAATTTTCACCCGAACTGCTTGTTTTGAAGTTTGCTGTCCGGGGGACTGACAGCAGCTCAAGTCAGACAATAGAATGTCCGATTTTGGCTCAAATGATTAAATTAAAAGTTGTATTCCAACCATAACTTAATCATAGATTTTTTTATCTTTTTTTTCATTCATTTAATACAATTACTTATTGCTAGAACTGGTATTACATTATATTGAGCACAAATGTATTCAAATTTGAGGTATTATTATTTAATTGAACTCAAGTAAGATAATAATAATAAAAGCAATTTTGCTATAATTTCTAACAATAAGTATAATTTGTAGCAATAATTGAAATATTGGTAATATTATTGTTCAAATTTTTATTATATAACGACAAATCAATATCTCATTTGACTTTTAATCAAAATTCAATGATTTGCATCATATCAACGATCAAATAATTATAATTTTACAATAACTATGCAGTTCTGGGGTAAAAATAATTTGGAAATAATTATCTTATGGATTATATTATAATAGAATTGTATAATGAATACAAGTTGCATGAAATTTGTTAAGAAATTGCAGTCTTTTTTTCTACTTCTGAAAAAAGGACTTAATTTTAAGCTAAAATAAAAAGACTAAAAAAAGTAATTTGTGATGGTTATTTCAAAGTATTCCTAGAAATTAAATTTATTTTTTTAGTTAAAAGTTATGTCATCCGAACTAAAAATGAGTAATTTTATATATCGTCAATCATTCTTCTAATACCTCAGAACAGCAATTTCCTACTAAACATTCCGAATGCCTTGAGCAATGTCACGATTGACTTATATTACTTAAAATGTGTATCTTCTGAATCACGTTTTCTGCGTAACAAACCCAAACATCGATTTAATACAATAAATATGAATGAAATTCCATATTATTTAAATGGTTATTAATGATGTAAATTGAGCTTTCAATGACTTAAAACACAATTAAATTCTATAAGTCTGCAAAATTATATTTATTAAGAACAAACTCTATCACATTAAGTTTGTATATCTCTCATAAATAGATTTTTGATTTTTAATTATAAAACTTGAAAACTGCTGAAAATCATTGAAAGCAAATACGTTGATGAGAATTAAAAATAAAAATTCTTGTTTCGAATTATAATAAGCTATAGAATAATTAAAATAATATATCTTTTGCTTACAAATAAATTATGACAGAACTTATTAGTAAACAATGAGTTCTTTTGTGGTTAAAAAAGATTGAACTATAAAATTGAAGTGAAGAGTGAAGAAAATTGAACAAAGAATTCCTATTATTAATTAATCACGAATTTGAAGCTATTTGTCTTAAAATGATTGTTATTTCATTCATTGACATGAAAATAGACTTATCGGGAATTAACTGAACCATTAAAACAACTAAAAGATGCACAAAAATTAGTAGTTTAGGGCTTGAGTTAATGTTTGAATTGGTGCTCCATTTAAAGCAATTAACATTTAGTGAGATTACATTATGTACAGAATCCATAAAATAAGATTACAAATGCATTTTTCAAATAACATCTAATTATAGAGAAGTCTCGTATCCGTAAAGCTCATCAATCAATACGTTTAAGTATTCGACGAGAAAGATGAACAATAACTCGATTCCTATACTTTATTGCAAACTATTCTTGAGATTTAGATTTAAGAAGTAATAAACTGTAATCATTCCAATATATAAATGGGCCACAGAAAGGAATTGGCGGATTCGGGACTTCTGTAACAATCAACATATTTAATACTTCTCTTGAGTAAATCCCTGGCATTGACCCAATTATAATAAGTTTAAATTCAAGATTATTATTATATCTTATGCTCAAAATTGTGCGCAAAACTTAACAATTACCTCATTTCATAATAGGTTCAACAATTTTATTATTAAATAGCACAGACCTACACATGAAATTGCAATTAAAACTTATTATAGTTAAACAATATGTTGTTTCTATAATTTAACAATAGAATAGTTTACTCATTATCTTAAATGCATTATTCAAATAAAGCTTTTATTCCAGTGAAAAAAAATTAATTAAACAATAAATAAATAATTAATGGTTTTTTGAAAAATAATTACAGATTATATATCGAAATGTGATGAATGGCAACTTCCAAAGAAAAGAATTGTTTGCTTTTATCGAGTAGAGGATGAATTTAGACCTTACGATTTGGACCCGTGTCTGTGCACTCATGTTATTTACTCATACGTTGCTGTCAGAGAAAACTTCGCTTTCATTGCAGGAAAGAAAGGTATAGTGTTTAAAATTTTTCTCGAGTCGTATAAAAAATAGAAATTAGACTCAATTATATGTAAACTTATACCGGTATTTGCCAAACAAATAGCTATAGTTTTGGAATAGATGCCTATTTCTTACAACTTTTATTTATTTTTATTTGAGATCTATCAACGAATTTTCAATCTTTATTATTGTAAATTTATGAAATGACACTCAATTTTATTGTTGTCTAAAAGCTTTAAAAGTTCTTTAGAGAACAAAAATTTAGGCGAATTTATGGTTCTTTTTTATTTGTAAAAAATTGAGTACATTTCACACTTAAAATAGTTTCCTATAAACTATTAGTTAACAAAGACAGCGACCTATTAATTATTTCAAAGTTGAGGTCAATCGGTACAGATACTATAATTTGCAAGACAGCAAATAATATATTACAAGAATATTTTAGTCGAGTTATAGAGTGCTATAAATTTTTTTATGAGTTATTAATGATTTACTGTAATCACAGTCTATTGAGAGGATTTCCAAAGTTTTGACATTTTAATAATAGTAGTTATCAATAAATAAATGAATGAATGATTGTCGCGGAAGGAATGTTGACTGATTTAACCCTAACCACAGTGTGAACCATTAACTGACAAACCTTCTCATTAATAAATATCATTTCTTAGCAGCTAATTAACTATTTTCGGCATTCATTACAACTATTTTTGTAGATAATTATAATAAGTGAATAGTCATTAATATAGTTATTCACACTTCATTATGAATTGCAGTTTTGTTTATTGTCAAAATCCTGAAGCCTAACAACATTTTAATGATATTCAATTGATAGCTATTTAATTGATTATTTTCTTCAAATAGAGGTCATAAGTAGTGTAAAGTTTTTTTATTTTTAAGATTATAGTAATCTATAATTCATCAAAACAAACATTAAATATGCAAATATTAATTGAAAAGAAAAATAAAATGAACCAAAAAATGTGTTTGCATTTGAATCGATTCTAATTATAATTTAATTATACATTCAATCCATTTTGGATTATTTTAATCCCATTTATTCGTTGCAACTTTTTGACTCATATTCATTAAATAAAAAGAAAAAATTTAACGAACCGTCGACTTCATGACAAAAAACTATCAACAATTTCTTTAAGAACATGCATTTGAAAATATTAATTATAAAGAATCATGTTATTAATCGTTCGGCAATGTATAAAATCCTTTGATATACTTATCGTTAACTATTTTCAATTATAAGACTAATTTAAAATTTATAAAACTTATTGAGACTCTTTCTAGGATTTGAGTTAATCATCATTCAAGTCAAAAGATTCATAAATTCAAAAACTCAGTACTAAAAGAGAGGTTTAAAAAATGGGGAAAAAAAGATTAAAATTGAAGTCATATTATTTGAAACTAATATTACATAATGACATATTTTTAAAGTAAGTTTATTCAACACTTAAACCTCATAAATGAAAGACAAGTTGCATTTCAGA
>JAQIWZ010001117.1:0-13507 GCA_034697245.1 Malaconothrus monodactylus
CTTTTTCCATAAAGAATAATTTCATTCTCTATACTCATACTTATAAGTCAATTATAATTTATAATTTATAAGTTATTAATATTTAGTGTTGCAAATAATTAAATTTAATAGAGAAATTACATTAAGTTTGTACACATAATTGGAAATATTTTGTGAAGAAATTTTGTGAAGAATATAATGTTATGGTTTGACATTCTGTTTTACTAAATATTTAATGCCTAAACCTATTACTAGGTAAGAATTCTTATAGTATCGAAGACATAGTTACGAACATGAATTGAATTTATGATGCGATTCGATCATAAAACTAGATTTTATGTCCTTTTTCGTTCTTTTGACTTTCGCAACCCAAATGCCTTACGGATAATTACTCACAATTGACTCATTGAATTTGACTTTATTTCTAGCTATGCAGTAAAGTTCCAGCCATTCATTATCATAAATGATATTGATTTTATCAATCTTTGTCCAAATATATTTCTTACTTCGTAACCAAAGCTTATTTGTCAAAATTGATCTTTAGTTCCTCAGGATCTAGACTTAAACACTTTTGTTTTCCATTTCATCCAAATATCTCTTAATAATTTTCACTAAAAATCTATGAAAAACAGTTCAATTCATTTGTCAATACTATAATTGAGAAAATATTTTGAGTTCATGTTATATTTTTAAAGATTAATTAAGAACTAATTATACTGTAACTTATATTCTGTCTTGTCTTTCTTTGAACGCAACTAAACCATGTTCTAAATAATAAATACCAGATTTATTTTAGTTGAGAACCCATTTAGAGAATTGGAAATTTATTTGAAAATATTTTTATATTTTAGTCGATCATTTGGTTCAGTGCATGGATTAAATTCGTTTCATTTATTAGATAAATTTTATTATAAATTAGTTTTACATAAGCCTTAAAATATTTTTAATCTTGCAATTGATTTTTAGAAATACTAATTTGAAGTTATTCTAGTGTTATATTGCTTTTATTATCTCTAAGCACTTAACAGATACTATAAATTCAATATTTCAACTTTAAATTTTTGCCACATTAAGTTAGTTAATGTGAAAGTTGTTTGTAATTACGAGTCTCCCTAATCTTCGCAACAGATTCCAGTAATGAAAATGAAGTGCTTTACTATTAGCCAAACCGATCAATGAAAGAGAATAAAGAAAAATCGTAGCACATCATAAATGTTTTTGCAAATATTTGACTAAAAATTAATTATAGATTAATTTTGCGAATTCATCATTAATTGAAAAGTTATGATAATTATGAAAACGAGAATAAAGCGCTATATTTGAAAACTTATATTCAAATTTGTTATTATGAGCTTTAATGAAATTAATGAAAGCTTTAATGAATTTGATATTAGAGCAAATTTGAACTTCAAATTTTCAAGTCCTATAAGTTTCACATAAGCCTTCTTTCTTTAATCTTACTGTACTTTTGTTTTTGTGACATAAAGTCTTAACGTCATGTCTTAAGTCATAAGTCGTAAAAGTAGCCAAACTTCAACTAAGTTTAATTTTTTTTAATCAAATTATTTATTGAAATCTCCTTACAATAAGCTTCATATTGAATAATTTATAAAAGTGTTTGTTTACATAATGATTAAATGAGTGAATAATTTTATGAGCTTTACATTCAAATTTCTTCCTATTAATCAATTTTTATTCTTCTTATATTCAAAATAATTCAAATGATATTTTGAGTGATTTTAACTCATATAACGTGATTTTTATTGTGAATGACTTATATTTAACAATTTATTCGGCATATTGTATGTATTGTCGCTTTTTCCTTCAATATTTCAATTTTTAAGACCAATTATTTAAAAATATTCATTAAAAATTTTCATTCTATTAATTTTTATTTTTCTGAACTTTGATAGACTGTATATCAAATCGAGAAATGTGTGGAAACTTTTTATTGAAAATAAATCAAACATAGAAATTGTGTATTTTATTGAGAAAAGCTTAATATAATGAATTGGAGATTTATTCATTGCAGACCATTATTTGGATAGATTTCTTTTCTTAAGACTAGCATAACATTGTATTATAAGGGTATTAAGCGTGAGATCAATGATTGAAAGAATATTATGAAAGTTTGAGTAAACAAAACAATAAAACTTAATAAAATTGAGACATATATTATAGAAAGTAAGCTGACTATTAGTTAGAATGTAAGTGACAATAGGAAAATGATATTGTTTGTATTAGTATATGATATATGATAGAAACGATAACTTATGTATATTTGATTCTTTTCCAATAATATTAACCTTGACAAACTGTAAGTGCTTTTCTAGATAAACATCATTCATACATCTATAAATCTCAAATCTAATATACAATTTTCCGTAGTGTCTCTTTCTTCAGATCCTAACTCCAAATATTGAAATATTTGTGTTTTATTTTTGTGTTAATTAGGTTTAAATTCATTGATAATTTCTAAATGATTAATAAATATTTGAAACTAAAAAAACAAATTTCTCGATTTTGAAAGCAAATAACTAAAATTTTTCAAGACTTGTATAATAAAAATTATAACATTTTCATAAAATTTTTGTGTTTTTAATTGCATTTTTTAGCCATAAGTTGAGTTCATTAAATATAAAAAAATTCAATCTTATCGAAATTGATTCTTTGATAAATTCTGAATATTTTAATATTGAATATAAGTAGAAAACAAATATTTTTTGTATCAATTTTGATGTATAAAAACAATAGTTACATTGTTTTATTTTCCTATTCTACTAATTCCCAATTTAATGATTTCGTGTTCTTTACTTTGTGGCTAACTAGAGAACTACAGCTGAAACATATATCAAGAAAATAAATATATAGAGATCAAATTTCGAAATATAAAACTTCTTGGAATTTATGCCTTTGTTGAGCAAGAAAGGGATTGATGAAAGAGGGCTTCCAGTGGAAGATGTAAACAGTGGAGCATTGAGTATGGCTAAAACATCTTCGTCCTCTTCACATAGTAGATTCGAGATGATGCTTCATAACGGACCAGGAGTTTTCAGCAGTAGTACACCTCCACTTTCAAGGCAGAGAAGGCATTCAAAGTTACACTTAAGAGTTGCCTCTGAATTCAGTGTTGATCAAGACAGTGGCGCACAACAAAACACTGCTTATAAAGATCGATACAGAATTGTAATAATGGGATCGAGTGCTGTCGGCAAAACTGCAATTGTTGAACAATTCTTATATGGTATGAGAAAAGAGCTTGTTTTTTCTTAAAAGAAAAAAGATTACTTACTATTACTCTTAAGTCTTTTCAAATGTTCTTTATTAGTAAATAGTTGATAAGGTATTAGCTTTAAAAAATTGTGGATTAAAAAAAATAATTGAATTTTTAATATTTAGCAAAGTTAATAAAATGAATTTAAAGTTTGTTTTCCTAACAAAGCGAAACTTTATATTTTTAGATTTAATTTAATTCCAAAGTTAATGAAAACAAAACTAAATAATTTGCGAGACGTAGAAACAGATAATTAATTCAAATCTTTGCGACAATAATTTGAATTTGGTGTCAAAAAATGAAAAATTAAAATAATAGCAAAGCGAAGAATATTAACAAATCAACTATTAATCAATTTCACTTTTGTCATTAAATAAGTGACTTATAGGCACCAAAATGTTTCCCTTTTTGATTTATTCATTTGTCGGCATGCGTTCAGTTTCGTTATTCAAAATTCTTTGCGTTCCGCATTCCTTAGGAATTATGAATTGATTTTCTATACATTTATTTAATGACTTCAGTTAGAAAAAGCTTTTTTGCAAATTTGATTTTCATTTTAATCCTATTCCCTAACGAGCTGAATAAAAAACAGGAATAGACTTTTATAGCGTTATATCCGATTACTTTGAAAAACTTTACCAACAAAGTTTGGCCATAATCTCGATTCTTCAAAGTTTTATACTTCAAACCTTATTATTTTGCTGTATTTCTGTTATATTTTTCATCCAAAAAACTCAAAAATCAACTAAAGTTTATTTAGATCAATATTTTAATTAGTATACTATTAAAAGAATCAAAAATTAGAAAATAATAATAATATTTATGAACAAAATCAAATATTTTGTATTAGATGTAATGAATCTATAGTTTGAGTATTATATTGTGTATTTTGTCTATTATTTCAGTTATATCGATACAATTTTTTGTGATATAAATGCAATGCTCAATATAATGTTTTTTTAGGTTCTTTTCCAACGAGCCATTCGGCGACTGTAGAAGAACTCCACAAAGGAGAGTATGAAGTTGGTGGAGGAGGGTGTATACCACTTGAGATTTTAGACACTAGTGGTAAGGCTTATATCGATTGTTTTTCTTTCTTAGTTCTATTCGAAAGATCACTTAATCCTGTTTTGTATTATTTAATTTGTATAATAGGATCATTCGAGTTTCCAGCCATGAGAAGACTCGCTATTTCGACAGGTATGAAATTATTTATTCTAACAATTGAAGATTAGATTAAATACTTTGATTTTAAGAACTAATTTCCACTTCAATAAAACTTCTATAATAATAATAGGCGACGCTTTCGCTCTCGTCTATTCGATCGATAATTCCGAATCATTTGAAGAAATAAAAAGACTGCGCGAAACAATAATACAAGTAAAAGGAGAACCTCAGCCCCCGATAGTAGTTGTGGGCAATAAATCTGATCTCCCGGAAGACGTGCGAGCAGTTAAGATCGAATTAGCGGAGTGTGAATGCATTGATTGGGATCACGGCTTTGTTGAATGTTCAGCAAAAAACAATGAGAATATAGTGAATATATTTTCCTCAATGCTCATTCAAGCGCGTCTCAAAGGCGCTCTCAATGTCACTCAAGTCTTGTCATCGAATTCGCCGAAACATCACTTTTTGCATAGGGATCAAAATCATGCCACTGGAAGCGAACACACTCGGTCTCACAATCAACGCCGTCGCTCAAGTCTACCAATTAGTGAACTCTTCCATCGATCGCCAGGTATTAGTGGTTCGAGTTTACAGCAAAGAGGAGATAAACCTATTACCACTTTTCGTAAACGAAACAGTTGTACTCCTTCTTAAGACTGCTTTCACATGCAATAATGACTGAAAAGAATGACTGACAGAACATAACTATTGTATAAATACCAGAACAGTTCTGGTTTTATGAACCGTTGAGACAAATTTGAATTGAATTTTAAAATAAAAAACAAAAAAAAAGAATTTCCGTTCACTCAGATTATTAAAAAATAATGAATTTACAAACGATTGTCAAAGTTTCATATTAGAAATCCAATAAAAACTGTAAATAACAATACTGTATTTTGTTATACCCTTTAAGGCACTATCAACGATAGAATATTTTGTAAAAGTTTTTTGTTATAAATCCTTGATGTTTGAAATCTATACAAAATTTTAGAGAATATTAACTTTTTGTGATAATTTAATTCTGACCAAAACTTTCTCATGTAATTAAAGTGATCACAGTTTGTATCTATAATTATACCCAATTATTAAGATATTAATGCCTCAAAATTTTAGTAAAAAAGGTTTTATTGAAATCAATGTCCATAAATAAGGATAAAATCATTTCATTAAACTGTAAAGCTGTTAATCACTAAACCATTAACTGTAAATTTACATTATTGTAAAAGTTATTACTGTATAGCATTCATTCATTCCAGAAGATGGCCCAACCATGAATGTAAAGTTTCGTTATGCAGATTATTATAACTTCAATTTTAGAAATAAAACTTACAATAAAGTTTTAATTTTAATTTGTTTCTATCAATCGCTTAACACTGTATCCATTCAACCATTTTATAAAATTTGTTTAATTTCAATGTTTGACTGACTTTAAAATCATATTAAATTATTGTCGTAACTAAGATTTTAGTTGTGGTGGTACTAAAACCCAAGACTTTGTTTTAATTAAACATAATATGTAAATGATTTTTCTCAAATTGAATACCTAAATAATCTGAATTTAAAGCTAAGACATAAAATGTATCTGATCTGCACTTGAATCCTTGATAATATTTAGTGGGGCATTGGCCCCATCCGCCCCTCTGCTGGTTATGGCTGTTATTCTAAGCACACTTAAAAGCAGAATAGTTTAGTTCAACTCAAATCTGCAAATTTTTTGACACAAAAAATTCGAATCTCGAATGAAAATTGATTGGACACGAATAAGAACTTAACACAAAGAAGTGAAGAACCAGAACATAACTTATGAGATCATTTGAATAATAGAAATAAAAACATTAGAAATACTTTATTTTAATGATTTCCATCATTTTACGCATGACGTCAACTTTCGCACTCGAAAAAGGTTTCTTTGTTTTTCTTAAGCGTTGGTGAGAAATGCTTTCAGTTAATGCTAAAATCAGTGTAATTAAAGCTTAAAAGCTATCGAAAATCAAAATTTTGACTCAAACTAGAATTGAGCAAAGCTTAAGTGACTGATATTCCGACAGCACTCAACGATAAATCAATTTTCACATTGAAATGCTTAAAAAACATCTCGAGGACCGATTTGAATGAGAAAATGCATTTTTAAAACTATAAACAGGGCAGCCCAGACTATCGAACACCAGGAGGGGTTAACTCAAAATTATCTCAAATTTTATTTTGGACCCGACCAGATTTTTCCCGACAATTTTTTTCAAGGGGGAGGGGAGGGGATAAACTTTTCCTAATTTTTCCCTTTGATATTTTGGCTTTTATAAATTTTTCAAGGAGGGGCTGCACCCCTAATACCCCCACTAGGCAGCCCTATAAGTATTTTTAATATTATATGAAAAATCAGAAAACTCAAAAAAAAATTTTTTTTGAATCTTCCTAATCAATGATAAGCATAATTTATTCTCTATTCTCAATACTGTTTAATTTATTGAACATTTCACTTTAAATTGGCCACATAGAAAGAATGTCAAACTCTCAGAATAAGTTTCATTAAAACTAAAATAACTAAGACCTTAATAATTAAGAAAAATTTTACTGATAATAATCTTAGATCAGAAGAATTCATATTTAATTTTCAAAAAATAAGTTTTTCACCAATTAAGTGAATCATCTGAATAGAAGTAGTGAAAAAACATAACAAAACTTGAGTAGTGTGTGATGTCATTCAGATATTTCTTACACAAACATATGTAGTCTTAGGAGGAATTAGATTTTAGACTTTGATTGTCAGATATAAAATCTCTGTACATTGACATCTCATTAGATATAAGTGAAGATACTTTTTTACTTATTTCAAATAATATAATTAAAGCTAAACAAATCTGAAGTCATAATCTGTTAAGATTTTTCATTTTCTTTCTCTTGTTTTGATGAAAAAATTCTTAAAATATTTTATATATAACTGAAGTATAACATGAAGTATAACATGAAGTATAACTTATATATTTAATTGGTATTTATTTATTCGCATAAATTTTCAATATCTGTATTAAACAAAGTAAGGAAACGAAAAGAAAAACAAAATATAATCAGTTATGATTGGATAAGTAAAATATAATAAAATAAAAACAATTATCATTCGTGTGTTTAGAGTTGATATTTAGTGCTATTCATATGCGTGTCTGTCTATAAATTCCTAATTACTTTCGGTAACTGGTTAGCTCATCAAGATTACAGACATGCATAATATTTTCAAAGGTTAGACAACAATTTAACCGTCGAGAATGTTGGTATTTCAAGAATGCGTGCGGTCATCGACACATTGACATAACACAAGGAAATAACTCTAAACATATATATATACTTGTATGAGAGCGATATTCATTATTGATAAAATAAATTTTAATCAAAATTTCAACTCTTGGTTAAGACTCTAGGTTGAACAATAAGCTCCTCTTTTCATACTTTTATTTCATACCTTCTCTCATTATTTATCTTACAGTTCAACCAATTATTTACTACATCTATGATAACAATTATTACTACAGTATTATTATTATAAAACATTTAAAGTTTGAAATTTAAACTCAAAATAATGTTTAACCATTTATATGTTATTTATTTTACTTAATTTAATTTTCATTAAAAATGTTCTTTCTTAATAATTAAATTAAACATAAGTTATAAAGTAATTCAAAATGAAAAAAATTTATTTCAATTCATATATTAATAAAGAGCAAATAAAATGCAAACTTGATTGTCATAGTTAGGAAGCAAAAGGCAGGAATGCAGAAGTTGACTTATAAGTTGCAGGGTTATAAGGAGTACAACTTCACCCAATTAACCTTATACTAAGTTTACGCTCATATTTTAAGCGGATATAATCAAAGAAACAAATTTCTGTCGCTCTAATTGAATACTTTCAATCATTACGTCAATGATATAAAATAGTCTTAATTTGAATCAAAATTATAAGAACACTAAACGATTCAAACATATAATATCTTTATTAAGTTTTAGTTTTTGAATCACTTGATTAGTATTTTAAACCATTTGATGAAAACAAGTTCTTCTTTAAGAATGCGTGAAATGTAGGATATGTTGTCTGTTTGTTGGCAGTGAATAAATGAATAGAAATTTTTATCTCATTCAATGTTTTCAACGTTTCGAGTTTTTAAATTCAATTTTTTAAATATTCATATAATATAAAACATATAAAACATATAAAACATATAAAATCAGTATTTTATGGCTAAAAAATTGCTTAAAACTTATAAATATTTCAATGGCTTTTCAGAATGAACTCATTTTTAGGGCAAACTATTTATACCACTAGTCAATGCAATCTACGTTATTGTGAAATGTTATAGTATTAGTGTTATAGTATGAGTTTGAGATATTTGAATGTATAATCAATTAATTTAAAATAAGAGTTTTAAACCTGTAACTAACATAAGTTTTATTACCCAAAGCTCGAGTTCATTTGAGTCCTTTATCTGTTCGTGATCTAAAAATGAACAGAGACTTTAAGTCTCCCCAAAGACTGAACTTTCTCTCAAAATTCATGTTATAATAGTTCAATGAATCAACTTTGAAAATAAAGTTTCATTGAATAAGATTCAGTGAAGAAAAAACTGCTTTTGTTTCATGAATAAAGAGGAAATGTTTTATCAATTGTTTTGTTAAAAATCAATGAACTCTAAACTATAAAGGATTATATCCCGAAAGGCAGAAATTTGAAAATTTCATTTGGCCTAAAAATATCTTTATATTTTCAATCTTGTTAAATGTTATATATCTTTATATTTTGATGAAAGATTAGATTTCTTACTACATAGTCTTATGTGCCTTATGTTAATATATCTATGAATTAAACATTTCTTATTATCACAATCTGTTTGTTTTCACAATAAAATTACGATTTTATGATAACTAAATTAGTTCAATATTTTAATTTTTCGATATTTTATCTCAAACTGCAATCATTGATCGAAATAATTCAAACTTTTTAATACTTAACTTAAGTTTTATTAGATTTTAATAATTTTATAAAGATTTTATGTTTATATTTTCACAAATATTTTTGTATTTTTCTTTTAACTTCTTAAGTAATATTAAAAAATAATAATAATAATAATCGATAAAGAAATTTTTTTTGCCAAATAAAATTTCGGTCAATAAAATTCAGCTTTTATAGAATTGTGCGTTTCGGAGGACACCCTATTACACGATTGAATGTGGGAAACTGAAGGAAATTCAGTTCGAGCTAAACTCAATATGAACTTAATTGAATACATATATAGGTAAGAATGGTCTATGATTTCATCATTGCATTGAAGGGCTATTTTGAGATAAAAAATTGCTAAAATTCCTAATAAAGTCGTGTTTAACTTATGATAATGAACTTTTAAGTTAAGTATCTAAAAGAGATAATACTCTCTTAAAAGCAATAAAAGCAACGTTTTTTTCACAAAAGGAAATCCTAAAAACTAATAAAAATATGATTTCATAAATAAATAAATTTCCGGGATATGAATTCGAGTCAACCATTAATGCAAAAACAACTTAAACTAAAAAAAATCTTAATTTATTTCTTATGTGAAATAAAAACTATTAAAATTTCTTGAATAAACTGTTAAATAATGGAAACTATTTTAACTGAAAAAATAAATTCGAGTCCATCGCTTGTATTTCTATTAATCAAATGGTATTTAGTGGTTGTCAATGCAGTAATACTTCTGATTTCTCTATTATTTGGAATAATGGTGTCGATTATGTTTTTCGCATCAATCATATCACTCAATTGGTCTGGTTTTGGCATTTCCTTAACCCTATTAATAGGAGTTATTGTATTGATCATTATTTCAAGAAATGGATTTAATGGTGCTCTTCATGAAAATCGACAAAAACTGATTCTATACTGCAATGGATTGATTGTAATTTTAGTTATTGCGACTATTGCTGTGATCACAGCCTTTATTTCACTAATTAAAGAAACAAATGTACACATAGCAAGTATTATTATACCTTATATGATAGTCGTAATCACAGCAATATTGGCATTTGTTATGTCCAACTATATCAACGCTACCACTAATGACAAATTAAATTTTATTGTTGAATAAATTGATATAAAGTTTTTTCAATACTATATATCCTAGAAGTAAATAATATGATAGACTTTAGAGTCACGAGTTTTTCTAAATAACAAACGCAAACATTCATAAAAAATATGATTAAACAAATTATTTTTAAAGATTCATTTGATTTGTTAATAATTTTAATCCAATAATGAATGAAGATTAAGATTTAAGGAAAGAATTAACAAAATTATAATACTGTTCCTCTTTGAATGACTTCTTCGATACTATCACTTCTCGTTCGAAAATTTAAATTATTTAATGATTACAAAATTCAAAGAAATTTATTATTTTAAAAATAAATTGATTCACTCAGAAAGCAATTTTAGTTACTTTCTCTTAAGAGGAATAGACTGATTGTGATTGGGATGAGTTAAAATCTAATGATTGGTTTAAATGAGAATTGAATTGAAAATGTTTAGCTTTAGGCCAATATTCAGACTGCACGATTCAAATTTGTTTTTTAAAGATATGATAATTTATCTTATAATCACACACAATTATAGGCTCCTTCTCATAAATAAATCGCGAATCAACTTTTGATCAATTTTTTTTTAAACTCAACTTTTCTTTCAAATACTAATTTATCGATATTGAAAAATATAATTAAATCAATATTTTCAAGTTTATTCAAGATTAGTTGTAAATTTTAATTTTAAATTTATTTTATTAAACTTAAACTTTGCAGATTTTTTTCAAACAATTCTTCAAATTGAACCAAAAGTTTACGAGAAATGTATAAACGATTTGTGGAAATCTGTTTATGGAAACCATGACTTCTATCTCAAGAATTAATGAAATGACATTTAGCTTTTTAAGAGTAGATAAAAGTTTTGATAAAAGATTAGAACAGTTGGTTCTCAGACTTGATTATAAATTTTAATATTTAATGTAAATATTCGGTATTCGATTGAGTAATCGTAAAGTATTTTAAAATTTGCTATAAATTTGCTATAAATTTACTATAAATTTGCTATAGATTTGCTATAAATTTGCTATAGATTTGTTATAGAGTTACATAACATTCACTGATTTAATTCTTATTCAGGTATTTAATCAAATATTCGTTTTTCGCCCAAACAGAAGTTGTTCTGGAGTGTTCTGTTCTGTTCGGACCAGACTTTAAATCGGACTAAGTTTATCAAATGCTCTGGTTTTGGCTCAAGTGATTAATCAAAAGCTGTATATCAGAAAAATTTCAAGTTATTGTTTTCTAATCATTTAAGAAATTAATGAATTAAACCCTTTTCAGTATAAAAAATAATGAATATCTGTGAGAGAGAGAGAGAGAGATTACTATTTAAACGGAGTTTACTTTAAGGTCATATTTATACAAAATCTTTTATTCATTCACTTTCCACTGTTATCGTTAACGAATAAATTATTGAAATGCAATCAATATTCTAAACATAAATATGAATATTTGGATGGACTCCAAAATGAAAGCAAATTATTAAAAAGTTGAAAAAATAAATTTCCCATATGTTAGCGCTCATAGTTTCATAGTTTGCCATTTGAGGAATAAAATAAATTATCCCAAAATTATTAATTATTCAAGTTTTGAGTTTTGTTTTATTCATCAATTAGATGAGAAACTAGTTTTCAAAACTTATTTCTCGTGACTGGAATTGACGAAAGACTTCACATATTTTACGTGAGATGGAATGCTAGGCATTCAAACTTTTAGTTACAACAAAATTATGAATGAACTTAAAGTACAAGATTTGAAAACTTCTCACAAACTTAGTTTGTCCTTAAATGCAAATTAAACCTTTTATTTTAATTGAAGAGAACTTAAATGAAAACTTTTTTAGTTAATGACTTTTTTGATTCCTTTTAACTAATTGGTCGAAAAGAGATATTTTTATAAAATATAATTTTAATAACACTTTAATATACTTTAAAAACTTTTCATTAACTAGAATTAGCTCTTATTCGTAACTAAAAAGTCTTTCGAGTGAATTGAGAGAATTGATTAAATTTAAAAAAATTATTTATATTATTATTTATATTAAATAAACTAAATATATATATTGTCCGATATAACAAAAATTGAATAATTTATGAAATAATAAAAATTCTAATTAGAACTGACACTTGAGAAAAAGTTATCACAAATAGATAAGAGTAGTTATTAATTATGTTGAGTAATTATATTTCATTTTGAAAAGTTTAAAGATTTTGAATTTGGCATTGTTTTGGATAATGATTTATAAATGAATCATTTTTAGATCATATTGTTTAATAGTGTTATTACTCCACCCAAAGTCTCGAAACAGAGTAGATATAAAGAAAAAATTAAATAAAAAATAAAAAAAATCATTGCTTTACAGTTATAATAACAATAGACACTTGCACTTAATTAAGTATTATATAAAATGTTAGAATTAAATAATGTCTTATGAATGTGATATGAATGTGGGTTTAAGTAAATGGAGGACAAAATTAATATAATGTAGCGAAATATTTACAGTGTGTAAATAAAGTGTACCCATTATACGGTTGTGTGAAAAACGTTTACATCCGGTCTGTCAATCCATCCCAATTGCAAGAATGGGAATCGACTGCCTTTAAACATGATTACATTAGAACGTAGGGAAAAGATTGTAAGGAAAAGAAGGTAAAAAATGTGGGAACATATAAAAATGCCTTTCATTCCCCTCCTATGGAGACCCCTCATCTCATCGCAATACTAAAACAGGCCATCAACTCAACTCAACTTAACTCCACAACCGGTGTTAAGATTTTTTGAGTTGGAGTTCAAACTGAACCTGTGCGACGCAAATATTTTTTAAGACCCACACCATATATATAGATTAATGTTTAGTTCTCTGCTATTTGAGTATTAGTTCATCGAAACCTCTAACAAATTTCATAATTGACAAATTTGGTTCTTATGTCTCTTTGACTACTTTTTTTCTTAAATAATTTGAAAGTTTATTTAGTTTTCTAAAGAGAAATTTTTGTTTTG
>JAQIWZ010001118.1:0-13501 GCA_034697245.1 Malaconothrus monodactylus
AACTTAAACCAGGTTTAGATAAACCTCTCTTTGTGTATACGGGCCTTTGTGCATATGGACCTAAACGTTTTCAAACATATTAATTAGAATTATTATGTGACTGAGAGTTTTTCAAACAAAATATTTCAACTACAGCAAAATCAATTTTTAATCAATGATAAAATACTCTCAACATCTCTCAGTATATGCTTTTCGGAACTAATTTTTCAGACCTCAGATTCTATAATCAAACTAAAAAACTGCGAATACAATAACTAAACACAATTTTAAGAGCACTTTTTTAGAACTTCTCAAAGTTTTGACGCAAGCGTATAGTCCCTACATTAGGGGTGAAGTCAATCAAGTAATTTAAGTTTCAATATTTAACGCCATCTATTCATAAATGACTTAAAGTTAGTTTTAAAGCAAAAACTTTGAATGTTTTGTGTGTTTAATAACTAGATGTCAGTCAAAAAAGTATAGCTTCACAATAGAGGATATGTTTGAGCTCTAGCTATATAGCAAAAGAAAACAATATATAAAATGGCAGTCTTTCTGTCAATGACTTAATATTAGTCATAATATTATGTAATAATAATTTGATTTAACAACTATTATCATATGCTTTGAGTACAAATAAATAGTTGGCTTTTTGTTAAGCATTCAAAATGTTGATTAAGTCATAAAAACTTTATTAATAATAAACTAATCGATAGTTTCGAAAACTCTATTCAGAAAGACTTCAAAACAAAATACTTGTAAAAGATATCAATTGTTGAGAAAAGAAAATAAAATAAAATTATTTTTTTCTCTTCTCTTTCTCTCATTTAATAATAAAAGCCATAAAAAGTATTTAATTATTAAGTAATAAATTATACGATAAGTAAACACTTGACTCACAATATGTCAAAAACTTGAGTGAATGATAGAAAGGATGAAAAAGTTATGATTAAGTGTTTAATGAATCGATGGTTTGGTTTTGAACTGATAGTGAATTATGTCGCGAACGTTTGCGGGACTTTCCGGCACTTATAATGTCAGGGCTAATGAATTGGCGAGAGAGAAAAATACTAAATCTATTCGTTGTTTAGTTTATTTTCTTGATGACACTCAACATATCTTTGAGATCGACGTAAGTTTGTATCCATTAACTCTTTGTTGTTCATTATCGTTTAATTTTTTATATGTATTTCAGTATTATTTTAATTTTTTTTTTCTTCAGTCGGTTACCACTTCCGCAAAGTTGGCGTCTCTTTTTATTAATTTTTAATCACTTTTTTTTGTCTTTTTTTAATGTTTTTTCTTAATTATTAATTAATAATCGTTTCATTTTTCAATTGGTTTTCGAGTTTTTTTTCAAAACTTCATTTTTTTAATGTCTTTGAATTTTTTTTTCTCTTTTATTGTTTAAGTATTTGAGACACGGATTCGCCTCAAAAAATACGACTATATTTTCATTAATTTTAATTAGATTTATGTCTAAATTATTCAGTGATTTATGTCTTGATAGTTTAATACAATTAAAATAATTGTCAATTATTTTTACTTCTCATACATTCATTTTCATAAAGTTATAATTATTTGAATAGTAAATGCCTGAAAAAACATCTCATAATTAATTCTGAAAATGGTTTTGAAAGAGCTATTTTTTGAGAATAATTTTCACATTAATTAAAGCCGAAACACGAAATATACTTTTCCCGAAACACGTTTGCGGAAAAAAAACATTTTTCTTTATCTCGAAAATCAATTTATTTGTAACGAAATATTTTTCATTAAAATTTCGATACAATATCTGTGGAAACCTTAATATCAGACAAATATTATTCCAGATTTAATGAAATTTTTGTCATTTTATTATTGATATGATACGTATTTATTCAAGAATTTGATTCATTTAATGTAATCTAAATGTCAAGTGTGAGAGATTTTTTGTTGTTTAGATTAAAATAATTACTCCTTTTGATTGATAGTCAAATAATTTTTAATTAAGTTTAATATTTATTGGTTTAGTCGAAAAACTAATTTAGGAAAAACAAAGTTTTTTTCGGATGTATTTTATTCACGTTCGGATTTTTTGGTTTAAATTTTATTTTTTATTCCGTAATTCACTTGATTTATAACTTTTTTGTAACTTTTTTATAACAAAATTAAAATTTATTATTTTAGGTCTTAGATTGAAAACCAATTTCAAGTAAATCGAGTGTAATCTTGATTTATGATCAATAAATTATTGATCGGCTTTTGTGCGAAATAAAACTTCTCTTTTATTCTTCTCACTGTGTGTCATATTAAGGGAGTTGTAGACATTTGTATTCAAAAAGTTTTATGGAATAAGAGATGTTTGATATTAAGGAATTTTGAACACGAGTCCAATCGATCGAAATGACATAGTTATTAATCATACAAATGTTGTTTTAGTGACTTATCTCTGATAAAAATCATAAACAAAGACAATTTGATCTATAAGTTATAGTTTTGTTCAGACTTTAGTCTTCACTTTCAATATAAAAGTACTTTACGAATTGTCTGTAGTTCTCTTTTGTTATCAAAGTATAAGAATAAATATGAATATATCTAATGAAAAAATACTATTCGTCTGATTTAAAGGTCAAAATCTATTTGACTTTATTAAACGTTTCCTTTAGGCTAAAAAATTAGCTAAAAGTTAATAAAGTTGAGTGAATTTACAAATATCTGAAATAAATTTCGCAACCAGTAGTTTTCTTGAGGAACATATATTTTTTTAATCAGATTTTTATAACTCTAAATCTTAAGTTTAAAGGAAGACAAATAACACAATTTCTTCTGAGGGGTTAAAGAATTTCTTTCTACTTTTCCCTTACTTTCTAAAAGAGTTTTTTCTATTGTTTTTGAGAAATCAATCGAAAGGAATTGAGTTTCAATTTGATATTCTTTTTGGTTATTTTAGAGACGATCAAAAGGACAGCATTTGCTGGATGTAGTTTTCAGACATCTAGAACTGATAGAACGCGACTATTTTGCGCTACAGTTTAGTGAGACTACGCATCATCACAACAATAGTAACTCAAATTTCGTAAGTTATCTTCAAAAGGATTTCATTTCTTTATACAGTCGATCTCGTTTATAGTGAACAAAAAAAGTGCAGCAAAAAGTGTTCACTAAAGCCGGATATTCACTATATCCGAGTTCACTATAAACGGGATTGACTGTAGGAGAAAAAACTTATACAATAGAAAAGGACAAAGTTTTCTAACAAAAAATTTTGGGTTAACGATATTTTTCCCAATTTTGATCTGTCTATTATCAGAGATGGTTAGATCCAAATAAAAGAGTCCGCAAACAGATGAAATCTGGCGCACCATATCTACTATATTTCAAAGTCAAATTCTATGTCACTGAACCGTCACGACTGCTGGAGGAATACACGAGATATCATTTCTTTCTTCAGATTAAAAAAGATATTCTCAATGGAAAACTGATAGCACCCATACCCGCACTTACTATTCTTGCATCATATGCAGTTCAATGTAATCAAAATAAAATTATTTTCATATTTTTCATTATTTTCATATTTTGCATATTTTCTCAATTAACTCATGCGATGCAATAACGAGTTATCTCTCATTCACTTTTGCAAACAGATAACCGGTTATTACATCGCATCAGTTAATTATTAATTCATTTCTGTTTAATATTATTTTTCTATTTGAATAATTCGCTTATAATTTAACTACAAATATGTTAGAAATTTGTTATTTTAATGTAATATTTTGAGCTAAATATTTAGAATTAATTAAATAAATGTTTGGTATATTTACAGCTGAATTGGGCGATTATTGTCCGGATGAGCACAAACAAGGCTACATATCTCAAATAAAATTAATACCAAATCAAACGCATGAGTTTGAACAGAAAGTATCTGAATTGCATCATTTGCATAAAGGACAGACTCCTGCAGACGCTGAATATAATTATTTAGATCACGCAAAACGATTAGACATGTATGGCATTGAATTACATAAAGCTAAGGTATTATTCGTTTAATTACTTCTCATTTTATTATTCATTTATGAATTTTATTTTCCATTAAATCTAATCCATTATCAAAATTAAATGTCATTTCAATTAATTTAAAAGCAAAGTATGAATAGAAACTTTTGGGTAAAAATTCGAGCTTTAGATTTGAAAAAATACTTCTACCAAATCATTAACGTTTGAGTCAATTAATTAAAGTCTATGAAAAATAATTGATCACTTATTTTAATAAAGGATACGAATCAACAAGAGATACAAATAGGAGTGACTGGCAGTGGATTATTAGTGTTTCAGAACAATGTCAAAGTGAACACGTTTTCGTGGGCCAAAATTGTTAAGATTTCTTTTAAACGAAGACATTTTTTTATACAACTCAGAAGAGAAGGAGTAAGCATTCAATACATTTGCGTTTCTATTACCATTGTCTTCAGTAATCAATATTAACAATAAGATAATAGTAGTAGTAATACATCTGTATTGTTAATAATAGTGTTTAATACGCTTCATCCCGTTTATAGTGAACGTGTTTCTCTTCACCGATCGTTAATTTATAGTGTATTCAAATACGTTCACTATAACTGAAATGAAGTGTATATATATAAATAGTATATTAATTTGTAATATCCTTCCGATTTATTTTTCTCTCACTTAACAGACAGAACGTTTCGATAATATGTTAGGCTTTAACTTATGTTCCTATCGTGCCTGTAAATCATTGTGGAAAAGTTGCGTTGAACAACACACATTCTTCCGCCTACAAACACCTAAACCGCACACTAAGAAATTCTTCTTCTTCTTTAGTCTTGGATCTAAATTTAGATACAGGTAAATCAATTATTAATAAAACACGTTCTTTTTGAGTGTAGTAACTCAATAACTATTATCTTCTTTTGTTACGAGAATTTCGTTTTGAATTTTGTTACGATCTCTCATTTATACCAAACTGAAACTAAAATCGATTTTTCGTATTGTTATAAATGTTTTTCCTCTTTTAAACGAGAATTACTAATGCATTCATTGAATACCAACGCATTATCTTTCGTCATATCATTAGCCTATTGGCCGCTATTAAACAAATGCATTCCTAAATCACACTTATTTGTTATTTCCTAATTGAAAAAATTTTTGTTATTTTAGAAAACTATTACTAAAATATTTGTTTTTTTTGGTTCACTTTTTCCTTTAGTGGTAAAACAGAATTTCAAACTCTCGAAGAGAACAAGAAACGTTTAACTCGAACCGAACGTACATTTATTCGAACCCGAACTTCACGATTCACTCGTCAAACAGTTCCAATACCACATATTAATAATTTAATGTTATCAACGACTACCACAACAGCAGCTAATTCTCCGTCTGGAACGCAGTACAAACTGGCGAATGGCACTAACAATAAATTAGTTCAAACTAATCCATCGGCAACTCTCACGCAACACAGACCTTACGAGAGCTTTAATCATAAAATACAATCGACTGAATCTCCTTCGAGGATACCTCGAAACGCATGGGCTTCAGTTAATAAGTAAGTCTTCAAATTATTTTATGTTAAAAATTGAAGTTTTTCGTTCACAACATTTCCTAAAATATTTAACAATTTTAGTTTTTCGGAATCAGTTCTAATCTGTTCTTCAACTTCTTGTAACTCTTATTTTATTGTATATTTATTTTACTCTTATTATGACTTTGTTTTGTTTTGTTTGTCGAGCGTTTAAGACATCAGAAAAACAGTTTTAAACATCAAATACAGAAACCGAAAAACGTTTATAAATAAACATTAAATGTGTGTATATTTAGCGATTCAAATGGCTTTTTTTCCTGCATATTAGGCGTCAATATTTCCGCTCAGAAAATAAGAGTGAATTAAATAGTAAAGTATTTATCATATTTAGCGAATATTATTAGTTTGTTTGACTTGAATAACAAGTCAACAATGAAAAGCTTCAATGCATTAATAGTAATTTGAAAGAGAATAAATTATTACGTGATTGTATGATTGAATGTGTGGGAAATGAGGACATTAATTGATACTAGCCTTGAATCACTTTCACGATTAGTAGTAGTGATCGTGTATTTTTATAAGGCGTCATTCATATAGTGCGCACGCAAAGAAAAGTTCATTCTTAGACCCCCTCCCCCACATTCGTATCCACCCATTGACTTAACATTAAGCGCACGCATTTGAAAGGCTTTTCCATAACCCCTCCCCCGTTCAATCCGTGCGTACTATATGGATGACTTCTAACGGATCTTAAATGCGAACTCATTCAAGGATTCCTTATTTTCTATTAATTTTCTTATTCAACACTTCATTGAGAACTTATTTTTTTCACCAAATTTATCATTAGTTACAGTAAATGCAATTTACTTTTTATCACTTAAAAGTCTAATTAAACTTAATTTAATTGTTTTCAATCAAAGTTTTTTTTTCTCAATTTAATTTTTTTCGACCAATACTTCGAATTAAGTCAATCACATATGAGTTTTTTTCAGTTTACCTATTTTTCAGAAAAGTTCGTAAAAGAGGTTAAGAAATTATATAATATTTCGTGACTTCACTTAAAACACTTGGTTTTTCACTATTTGATTTGTCAGTAATTGATCAAAATACAGGTAAACCTTTACGCATAAGTTTTACGTCAAAAGAATTTTAATTTAAACATAAGTGTAAATCTAAACTAAGAAAAAGAAAATATTGAAATCCTGTAATTTAATGAGAATATGTGCGCATAAACGTTTTCCAACGCGTTTAAAAAAAAGTAACACTTAATACTTATAGCAAACTTTATAAATAGTATACAACGTACGCAATGAATAAGTTTGACTTTTGAATTGTGTAATAAATTGGTTTTGGCATTCATTCATTCATTTCAATTTCTCTGTATGAACTGTTTATTGCGTAAGCACTTTTTTCTGAGCTACCAGTTGTCTTATGTTTTGAGTCTAACTATTTGACTGTGACTGTGAGCTCAAAAATATATATTTCTCTCCAACTCAACCACCTTTTTTATCTTTGAACCACATGTGACTATCAATAGTTAATGAGATATCAATGAAATCGTATAGCATTTGAACGTCTTTTACGCATTTTTAGTATTTGAAAATATTTTTAATCCAATCATTCTCTTGAATATAACCTTTTCTGTCAGAAAATGTTCTACTCATTATTATAATAAAGTGAATTAATTATTGAATAAGTGCCAAATTTTTTCGGTCATACCTTAACGCAACAAGCGTACTATTTTTTCTTATACTCAACTTTTGTATCATTCCTTTAATTTGCGACTTATTTTGTTGGAAAAACCTTTTTTCATATTGTCTTATCGTTTGTAATGGTTTTATGGATTTGTTGGCTCATAGTTTTGAGCCCGCACTTAATTGGTGCTCAAGAAGTGTTATCTCTTCTGTGACGAAATTATTTTTATATCATTGCCTTTTTTACTCTTTGGATGTCTCGTCGTTTTGGACGAAAAGTGCACAATATTTTCAATTATTTTCGGTCTGTGTTTTTAATTTTGTTTTATTTCTTAATTTATTCAAAATTTTTAAAACCATTTTTAATCTAAGGTGAGTTGAGTTATCGATTCTTAAACATTAAGTCATTTTATGTTATCTAATTCTTTGCTGTTTTATCTAATATTTCGTTTTGATTCTTATGGAATATTGATTTTGTAATCAAATTTCATTATTATTATTACTTTTTTATGATTGAAGACTAGATTTCGGTGAGAAAAATAACTTATTTTTAGTTTAGTTTTTATGAAGATTATTGATTTTAGTTATAAAAGAACTTTTTTGTTTAACTTCAAGATTTCTTGTTTTTGAATTCCTAACCCTTAGATTCAAATTATTTTAAACTAAATGTTTTTTTTCAAATGTCAATTATTTTTGAGATGAGTTCTATTTTACGAAGGTTTGCACTAATTTTCTCTTGATTTACGCACACCTACTGAGATGTCAGTTGCTTTAATTTAGTTCTTCACACATTAACCTTTTATTTTGGCTTGAGTTTGAAATTTTAATTCAATTATTTTCTCTATTCATGTCTAAAAAGATTCAATAGTTTTAAAGAAAAATTGATTCACAAGCTCTCATTTAATGTCAGCACTGATTTTAATTATGATAAAAGTGATATTCATTTAATCTATTTTAATAAATTTTATTTTAATTTAAATAATTATTGTGTTGAAAATATCTTATTTTATAACAATTAAATTTATTAAGTTTCATATAATCATCAAAATTCAGAGAACCTAATCTTCTCACAAAGATTGTAGTATCAATATCAGGTTAATTACATTTAACGACTGTAATTTAAATTGCTGTCCTACTGAATCATAAATTGTTTTATTTAAATTACTCAAATTCTAGTAATAACTAGATATGACTCGTTTCTTAGTCAGAAACTCTTAACATTTCATATGAAATGCATCGCAACGTTTTTATTTTTATACATGTTTTTTCATTTTATTTTCAGTTCTCCCAAACTTTATCAAATCCATAACATAAGAAAAACTTTTAAAAAATAGTAGTTTTTTCTGTTTCGCTTTGAATAAAGTATTTGATCCATGAGTTCACAAAGAGCTGATGATAAGAGACCAAGACTTAATCAAGCCTTGAAGAAAAGCTACGAACCCCCACTTGGCTCAATGTTATATAATATCCTTTTTCTACAGAGAGTAGAAATACATGTATCTTATTCTTTGTCATTCATTCAAAAGATTTTTCAGCCGTGACTCTCTTCCCATAATCTCTCTATCAAAGACTTTCGCCAACGCTATGTTAACGCTGTCTCATACTAAAACTTATATTTTAGCTTTGAACTCTATCCGATTTAACCCTATCATCAGTCGCATAAATTATTTATCAAAAAATCATGCCTTTTTTCAAGTTTTAATAGCAATGGGTATTGAATTTCTGAAAATTTTTCGTATGTTTTCGTCATATGTGATGTCACTGTCTCTGACATTGAAAGTCATTAATGAATAATACCTTAAATCGAAGTAATTCTAGACAAATCTATGTTGAGTAATTTTAATGAGTTAAGTCACATGAGACCATGTTTTTCAAGAAATATACATAAACATAAACAACTTTAATCTTCATTTTTTAAGTTATATTCCATTTAGTACGCATATCCGATAAGACAAGTAATGTTTTTATATGTTTTTTAGTACAATTTGTTTTATATTGTTTATGATCTAAAAATTACTATAACAAACTTTCTTTTATTGATCAAAAGTTGAATTTCGTATTTTTTCTTCAACAAAAAGTTTTTTCAGTCGATATATTTCATATTTTATTCGCAATCTTTAACGAAATAAACTTCTCGAAAGTGTTGTGAGTATAAAAATTGTTATATTATTTACAGAACAAAATCCAATTAACATCAAAAATGTGTGCTCTAATTTCCTCATTCTTTTGTATTAAAATTATTATGAAGCCTGTATTTTGTTTGAAATTATTGTAAAAGTTTATTTAACCATTATTTAACATTATGTACTGTTTGAAACGTAATCAAATATGCATTCATTTCTTTGATGAATCGAATGGGAGTTATTTCTCAATTGAGATCAATTTTTCTATAGTCAAACTTCACTATAAATCCTTAATCAATAAAAAGAAATAATAATAATAATGAGTGATTTTCCATAAAGCCTAAAAGATTTGGTTGAGTTCAATGTCAATTAAATGATAAATTATCTCATTCCTAATCAAATAATTTTGTAATTGTTATTTTTTTGTAATATCTATTGTCCAAAAATGCTCTCTTATTACTGAACAACTTGAGAAAAAGTAAAATAACATGAAAGAAATGTTAAGAATTGAGTTAATAATGAAAAAGTATAACTTATTTTGAAAAAATAGTTTGAAATCTTATTTATTAAAACTTATAAATTTTTGTCGATCTAGTTCTTCATCTCCATCAGCCTATTGTCCGACTGCGATCTCACTTAAATCATTGCCATTTATCGACAAAGATTCTTCATTAGCAGCTGAGCCCTCATTAGGACATTCACCGCCAAATCGAATATCATCGCTTAGCGAAGAGTCATCACCTGTTCATTTAGTCACAATACATATGAAGCCTGACGATGACGGAAGGTTCGGCTTTAACGTAAAGGGAGGTCACGACCAAAATTGTCCTGTTTTGGTGTCGAGAGTGGCCCCTAATACTCCTGCCGATAATGCGTCCCCTAAATTGAGAGAAGGAGACCAAGTCATGGTTATTAACGGCAAAGACGTTAATGGATTAACGCACGATCAGGTCATTTATATTTATTTTGCCTTTTTCTCCCACTTATGTTTTACTGTTTGTTTCCTCTAAGAATGCAATTTACGTGAAAGTTGTGTTTAGTTTCTTTTTTCTTTTTTTGTCTAAGCTTTCAACTAAATTTGAAAATAATATTTGTTACCAATGCTTTTAACCTTTATTGCGTTACGATCGATAATAATGCATAAGATTGTGTTATTTTATGCAATAATAATAATACTAAAAGTTTTATTTGTATTAAATTTCAACTCTTTTAATTCAGTGAAAATTAAATACTAAAAGTTATACATTTACTCATACTATACAATAGATTAGATTAAAAGTAGAGGCATTTCTTCTGATTTACATAATAGTAAAAACTTTTCAGTTGAAACAAGTTATAGCCAGATATTCAACGTATAATTTGAAATAATGTAACAATGACTTGTGATAATTACTGAAGATTTCTGTTGAACATTCAGATAATGTCGCGTTTGATATTTTTTTTTCTATCAATATTTCTCTTTCTTTTATGTTTAGTTTCAACAAAGAATTTATTCCTATAATAAATTTAACAAATATGTGCTTTTAATTATCGATTTTTTGAATAGTTTTGGGTTTTAGTGAACTTTCTCTATGAGATTCTACTTGACTTTGAAATCGTTTCAATAGATTTTCATAACAAGTTTGAGTAAATTGTTGAAAACCAGTAAAAATTTATTAAAGTTTATGTTGAGTTTATTTGGTTTTTTAAAATTTAAATTACTTTTTGAACGATTGGATGAAAATTTTAATAAATCACAGGCTTGACTAAAAATTTATTCTATACCAATGAATTGCTGTCATATTCATTATTCATTCCTATTTGACATTAGTGTTCAATTCCTTTTAAGACTTTTGTTTTTTCTTTTACTCAATGAATTTGTTGAACTTTTCAAACCTAATAATCAGTCATAAGTTTAATAACGCGAAAGATTCAATGTTTAAATTATTTAAAGTAAATTTGAATTTTTAAAAATCAAATTCAAAACTTAATCCTTTACTGCAATTTTGAAAACTTTTTTCATTAATTTTATTTTTAGAAAACTATTTGAATGAATTTAAGAAAAAAAATTTTTTTTGAATTATCAAATTTGAAAAGTCAATAATCATTATTTCTAGTCATTGTTTATATTATTTAGTCTATTGTTTTGTCGAATAATGTTATTTTTTTATACAATTCATCCCATAATTCAATTTTAGCCAATCATTGAATTACAAAACATAAGTTTGGATTAAAAATATTTCAAAGTTATGAACATGAAATCAAGTTTAAACTTTATTTATCGCACAAATTATTGATAAATAAAGTTCAATTGAAGTACTTATACTTTTGAGTATTATGTTTATCGCATTATTTCAATAAATGTCTGTCTGTCTGTTATTCGTTTCGGTTCGAAGCAAAACAAGACCTATTGTCAAACAAAACAATAAAGTAAATAGTCCTTCAAATTGAATGCAAAACTTAATTAATATTAGGAATTCTAACTTTGGATTATATAAATGTGTAGGTCAATGAATATTAAGAGCACTTTAAATAGCATTAAAAGCAATTACTTTACGATTAGATTCGTTATTGAGCTATCATTTTTCAATTTCTGAGGAACAGTAGAGGTCTTGTGAGGCCTATCATTAATTCTTATCAACACTTTTCATGTTAACTAAAATTATCAACAATTGAATGTTTGAGGATTAACTCTTGAAGCATATACTTGGGTTACTTGAAAATAATTTCAATTAAAATGAAAAAAAGAAATTGTCATTCATGCATTCCGTTATAGTTTGAAAGTTCAAACAGTAGTTATCTCTGATTTAACTATCATATTATGTAATCCTTTAATGCTAGAATAAATTGGATGAAATATAAAAACGTAATAAAATTGCTATTAATAATTGCATTTCACATTTCTCATAACTTATTACTTATTTCCTACCATTAAGCAATATTAATTTAGATAAATAAATGTTTGTCTTGAAGAGACACTATTATCTAATAAATAATTATCTCATTAATTGACAGATTGTGCAGTTAATACGATCTACACGTGAATCCGGTCCTAATGCTGAGTTGGTTCTATCTATCCGTCCTAATGGTAAGTGTAACGTTAACGTTTTATTGCTGATCAATTATCATTACGTAATACTCTAAGTTATAATTAAGAAATTTTTATGTTCTTATATTGTCAGCAATGATATTTTGAAAAGACGTGACTCTAAAATTTCGTGTCTCTAAGTTTTCTGATAAGAACCTTTTTTCGAAATAATTATTGTTGTTGTTGGGCTTTGTCACTACTTTATATCATTATTTATTGTTTTTCTTTCGCCTCTTTATTATTATTTATAATTACTTATTCTTTCAACAGCTAGTCTTGAATTTATCTTTAAGTGGCATTTGAAAAACTATTTCGAAAAGTGTTTCCTCTTTTTTTTCGTATCACAGATTCCGTTAAAATATTGAGAGAGACTTTGATTATCAAAAATAACTAAACTATTAGTAAAGTTATAACTTATTTAATCGCACAAACTTATTGTAACCAAAGCGATAATCTTAAAAACTGCAAACTTTTGACGCATTTATTGAAAAGATAAATAAAAATCTGAATTCGTTATACTTTAGTAGTTGTATAAAGACTTATCAAAAATTGATTGTACTCTTTGTACTCATTGTTTAATTGCAATTATTAAATATTCGGAAGTATTTCAACCTACGTCGAAATTCACACATATTTATCAACTGATGTCATTACCTAATAATAATCATCATATCAAATATGAACTCTTTCATCAAATAGATAATGATCCACTCCTTCGATGCTGTGTTCCTCTTTTCTTTCGCTGCTGTAATCTAAACATTAATTACATATAATTTAGAGTATACTTCACTTCTCTTTTCATTCGTTCATTCAAATTACTACTTAAACAATCGTTCATTTTCGTTAATGTTTTATTATTCAAACTAGTCTATTGTATTATAGTTTCATAGTTTAATTCTTCAATAATGCCTAAAGTAATGCTCAAATTATATATAAATATTTCAAATTTAGTTTATTCTCGTGATGGTGTGATGCCAGAAGAACCTGCTTTTCAATACATTCCGGCCGATATATCGCCTACTTCTAGGCCTAATGGTCAGTGCGATCCACTCGAAGAGTCTATGATGTTATTACGCGAAGGACTTGAAAGTGGAAGTATTATTTTGCAGTTTGAAGTAAG
>JAQIWZ010001119.1:0-13490 GCA_034697245.1 Malaconothrus monodactylus
CCGGTATTTCACAATAACCTCATTATTTGTTGTCTATTTCTTAATAAGTTTCGAAATTATTGTTCAATTCGTATTAAATAATTTGAATTATTATTTTGAATAATTATTTGAATAATAATTAATTGCTTTAATTTTTAGTTATCATTCAGTTTCAGTCCATTCTTACCACTAATAATTAACAAAGTGAATAATTATTTGACTCAAAATTTTTGTGTTTTTCTTTATGAATTTATTACAATAAATGATTACTTGATAACTAAATAATGAAAATTGTTAATAAAAATTTAAGAGAAATTACGAGAACTCTATATTTAGAGAATATATAAGATAATAATCAGTCATTTTTTATTGTTACAGTTAAAATAAGGAGTTGTCATCAGATCGTGTGTATAAATTGAGGACAAATAAAGGCTCAAAATATAAATTCATGCTTTCTATGGAATAATTTAGATTATATTTAGATTATTCACTATTTATTTAATAGTAAGGTGTAGTTCACTATTAATTATTCAGAGCATAACCTCTTTATTGGAATTTCTATAATATTCTATCAAACTTAAAATTAAAATCTGTAAAAATATTCACATTTCTAATGAACAAAATCTTCGATTTTTTAAAATTTTAATTTAAAGCGTTCTTGAGCTCATTTAGTATTGACTCAATCCTAAATCCTTGAAAAGTTATTGCCACATAAGCCTATAATTATATTCTTATTAGATTAACCATTAAAATAAGTTGGATTTAATTCCAAAAGGGTTGAGTCGATCACTCGATAATTAATAGTTATTTAAATTTCTTTCTTTTATTTTTATGTTCATTTTTTGATGAAATAGTTATTATTCCAACACTTGTTTTCTTCTCGATGTTTATTATTTAATTACTATTTATTTAAATTCAAAATTAATATTCAAATGATTGAATTACAGGTGAATCGGTTGCTATTAAAATAATAGATAAGGCAAAGCTCAATAAAGATGGTTTGCAGCAGTTGAGTATTGAAATACGTTTGTGGTCACGGCTGTCAGAACATGAACACCCAAATGTCGTCAAATTATATCAAGTTATCGACACCAGAACCAAACTCTATCTGGTTATGGGTGAGTTGCATCTTATTCTATATTTTTCAATATAATTCAATTTTTCAATTATGAGTTAATTATAATTATGAGTTGACATATATTTAGAATATTGTGGTCGAGATGTATGTGATTTATACGATCACATTCAGAAACGAAATCACGGGAACGGTCTCAAAGAATCAGAAGCTAAACATATATTCCGACAGGTATTCCAAGTTTTAAAAATTAAGTTAATTCAAGACTTGATAACTAGAGCTAAAATTTATTTATTTATTTGTTGTTTTATTAAAGATTTGTAGCGCTATTTCCTACTGTCATTCATTGAAAATAGTTCACAGAGATTTGAAGCCAGAAAACATTCTAATAATAGCTCAGCCGACAGAACAACTCAACTCAAGGCTTAAGTACCCTTTGGTTAAATTAATTGATTTCGGGTTTTCTAATCAGTGGGCAGAGGGAGAAATGCTCAGGACTTCTTGCGGTTCATTAGCTTATTCTGCGCCTGAAATTCTTTTAGGTATTTATTTATATTTTTAAGTTCATTTAAATATTAATCATAAATTTGATGTAAAGGTGATCATTACGACGGACCTAAAGTTGACATTTGGGGTCTCGGATGTATTCTATATATTTTGTTATACGGAAACAATCCATTCATGCAAATTAATGATAGCGAAACCTTATGCAGGTATTCACCTTTTAATTAAACTAATAATTATCACCAAAATTCACTTTAACCACAATTCATTTTAACGACAAATAACGTAAACAAAAAATTTTTGAATTAAATCTAAAACGTCTCAAATTAAGGGCAAATAAATATTAATCTATTGAAATTGAATTAAGGAAAACAATTCCACTCAACCTCTATTATGGTTAATACAAAACTAACTTTATTCTTGCTGTCAAACTCTTTAACAAATAATACAGTTTTGTATTAACCATAATGTTGGTCGAGTTTCATTGTTTTCCTTACTTAAATTACAATCGATTAATATTTATTTGCCCTTAATTTGAGGCGTTTTAGATTTGATTAAAAAAAATTTTGTTTACGTTATTTGTCGTTAAAATGAATTGTGGTTAAAGTGAGTTTTGGTGATATAAGTTTATATTTATTTAATATTGATTTGTATTAAGGATTCTCGACTGTACGTTCTCAACACCTCCGCGTCCGTCGATCAGTGAATCAGCGATTGAACTCATAAAAGCTTTACTCAAGAGAGAACCAGACACTAGACTAACAATTCAACAGATAATAGCGCATAAATGGCTCAATGATGTCGAAGAACTTTGCTTTGAAAGCCTTGAAAACACTTCCAAATTACAATTTGTTCCAAAGACAGTTAAAAAATCAGTTCACGATAGAGTTATTGACCAAATGATAACAAAAGGAATCGCAACTTCAAGAGAACACATTGAAAATGCTTTAGAAAAAGGACTTCTCCAAGAAAACACGAGCCCTACAACTAAGACAACAATGAGTCCTAACTCTGGAAGTGAAGACATGCACTTAAATGGAGAACGAACTCAAAGCGGTCATAATCACGAACATTATATTAAAGCTACTTATCATTTATTGAAAGACAAGTCTATGCGTGAACTGCACGGCTTGAACCAAAATAATAGTTCTGTTAATCAGAGCCTTTCCGGACATTTGCCAAAACGATTACTACCATTGAAACCACGAAAACATCTCATTCAACAAATTTCGAGAAACACCAAACCATTTCAAGAAGAAGACGTAGAAGAAGATAATCCAATCAGTTTTTCAGCTAACGCACGAAATGTACAACAATTAGAACTGCCCACCGATGACGGAAATGGTTTTGTTTTGCCATTGGCTCGAAAGTGTTCAATAGTTAGTGAAGAGGGCAGTTGTGTGGCTGAAGGTACAGGTTCTGACATATCGAGCTGTGATGGACCAACTCTTACTCATGACGATCAGAACATAACTCATTCTATCGTTAACATTGTTGTCACCGATTGTTCAGATGTTTGCGAAAGTTCCGACACGCAAAATTCCAATGAATCAGTGAATGAAGAATTGGGACCAATTAGTGATACAAATGAGAGTTGTATAGAACCAGAAATAAAGACTAACAAAAATGGACACATTATTACCAACAAAAAGCCATCAAATATCGCAACACATCCTACTCTGCATTTAGTTTCGAGTTCTCCTGAATTATTGCGTAGTAATGAAGTGGAAGATTTAGAAGAAAGTGATTACGAGAACTATGTTTCGAGTCGTAATCGACCCACAACTATGATCTTATGCAATGAGAGAAAACATGACAAAGACAACGATCATATTATTAGTCATTTTGGAACAAATGTCAGTACAAACAACTCATCAATTAACACAAACTCACCATCAATGAGAATTATAGTTCAGTCAAAATCATGCAGTAATATTTCATATAATGATAATGATTCTTCTAATGATAATAAAAGTTGCGATTTGAAAAATGCCAATAGTGTCACTTGCATCAAAAGGCATAAAAATGATCGCATTGACTGTTGTATTATTTGTTAATTTATTGTTTTTTAGATACAATTTCTGTCAATTTTGTGGCATAAGTGTAATAATAATTAATTCATGCGATGCAATAACCAGTTATCTGTTTGCAAAAGTGAATCAGAGATAACTTGTTATTGCATCGCATGAGTAAATTTTATTTAATTATTATATATATCAATACGTCATAGATGTTAATAATGATCTTAAGACTCGGCTATTTCATAGGCTTTGTAAATAGTGCTTTAAAAATTTTTATTGCAAATAATTTTAGTTTTAGTATTCATTACGATTTATGAGAAAATTTGTAAATAATTAAAAAAATTTTATATTTCGGTTGAATGTTTATAATTCTAAAATGATTGAAAAATTTATTAAAACAAATTGTTTGCAAACATAAAAAGACAACTTCAATAAAACAAATTTTCTTCTTTCAGAAATAGCGTGAATTGATTCGATTTGAATTCGATAATCAAGAATTTGATTTAAAGATAATAAATCCTAATTCAAAAGATTGAATGTTATCGACTGTACTTTACCTGCGCTTATAATGTAATAAAATAGAAAATAATATAGAAATTGATAAATCATACATTTTGAATGTGCGTGCGTTCGACTGGATTAATGGCGAACAATTATTGGTTGATTGTTGATAACCTAATATTTCCCGTCAAGTTTAGCGATTGTTTTCTAAATATTGCACACTTTTATTGCACACTTTTTCCATAAAAAAAATCTATTGAACACGCAACGCTTCTGTTCTAATAAATTGTTACCACAAAAATAAATTATTATATGTTTAGTTCATAAATTCTGATATCATATAATGGAGATGAACTTTTGATAACATTCAAACATTAGAATGAATCGATTCCTTACATCAGGTCTATATTTATTTGCTCTTTTAGTTGTTAAACTTCAGTTACTATTTTTTATATGAGTTTTATTTTGTTCATTATTGATATATTTTCATGGATTTCATGGTTTATAAAACGATAGTAAGCCTGTGTCATAACTCGTTTTCTTAATTTTTATTTGAATAATTGATAATTAAAACTGAATCGTTTGTAAACTTCAATTTAGATCAAGTTTAATGAGAATTGAGTTAACAGTTATGCAAATTGTGTTCACATTTATGATGTAAATCCTAAATGCTATAAACTGTTATCTTCAAAAACTACTGTATCTATAATTCAAAACACTTTTTAATATTGTTAAAAATAGTGCATAATTTTGATAGCATTTCAAAGAACAAACAGTTAGTTTTCTAACGCTTTAACTAATAATTTAATTTGTTTTTTAGAATAAATATACAAAACATAAACTGTAAAAGACATCTACGACTATGTATTACATATTATAATAAAAATAACTTAAATAACGTTTACAGCATTTTTCACATAATTTTCAACAACATAAATATGTTATTGCAAACCGGCAGAGATTTTCATTTCAAAAAATGCCTTACACTTCAATTATCTTTATAGTTAACATTTAGTTATAGTTTCTATTAAATGGCATTATATTATTCAGGAATAAACATGAATTCAATTATATTTAAATTTTTAACATAGTTTATAAATAAAGCATTTTTTCTAATTTTAAATAACAATTATGATAATTATGTGGCAAATGTTGAAAATAAAAAAATTTTATCGATTATACAATAATAATAAGTTAATCACTGAATCAGTATTAAATAATCCATTCTATGCTTCTTACAAAAACTCTTGTTCTGAATCAGAGACACTGCGTTTACCCCACATTCCTCTTAATTTGTTCCAATGCGGTGAACTGCGCTTTCCTATTAAACAATAAAGTTTGAAAATCATCTCTACTTTCACTTATACTTTTGATATATTGTTAAGACACTTATTTAATGGGGCATTTAATAGAATCTGGTTATGTGCGGTCATTGTCTGTCATATTTATGTCTTTTCTTCTCAATGTTAAGAAAGGCTGAAATAATTTAAAAGAAAGAATTTTTCGAGTACTGTATTTTTTTAGCTATTACTTGATAATAATTCAATTAGCTCTTTAATGAAAGTAAATCACAAAACTTGACAGAAAGACATTCAAAACTTCTAGCAATAGATATTATTTATCTGTTTTTCTCAACTTCCAATTTCATGAAATCTTTGGAAACCTAATTATAATGTTAAATATTGGGTCATAAAAATAGTATTTCGTCTGAATTTTCCATACAGTTAAATAAGATAAAGCCTTTTTTTGTTAAACTTCTTTAGATTTTCTCAGTATTTTTAAATTTAACACTTACCCCATCCTCCAGACATATCATTCCAGCCTCTTTTACCCCACATTCCAGATAATTGGTTCCATTGTCCTCTCTTTCCCCACATTCCTGACAGATTATTCCATCCTGCGCTTCCTCCAGAGGGCCTTTTGCCTACCAATTGAAAATAAATGTGAAAATCTTATAAACAATTAAAACTTAATTTCATATATACCCCAAGCAGCTGATAATTTGTTCCATTCGGCTCTTTTGCCCCAACCGCCTAAAAGTAAAATAAAAGCTTTCATGTAATAAAATTCATTGAAAATAATGATCAATACCTTGTAAATTGTTCCATTGGGCTCTTTTTTCTTCATCATAGATATCATTAAGATCTGAGTCTAACGTTTCAGTTTCTAAAATTGGTTTTTGATAAATAATTTCATTTGCCTTTAATGGTAGAACTTCTGATTTGTCAGAAGTTTCTAAAGAAGAAGACGTTCCGTCTACGAAATTTAGTTTAATAGCTGTCAGCGCCAATATTTGAAAGGTGAGAATTAACAATTTTGTCAGTGTCTGCATAGTAATGATCTGTAAATAAATTTATATTCAAATTAGTTGAAGCTGAGAACCAATTAGTAATGATCTGTAAATAAATTTATATTCAAATTAGTTGAGAATCTGAAGCTTAGAATCAATTAGTTCAATGTTTTCTTTGCCCAAAAGCGCAGATAAAAACATTCAAAAATTGGAATAAGATTCAGAGTAAACATACATTTTATTATACGTGTATATATAGAGTTTAATTTGACTAAAACCAAACACACGTCTAGAGATAATTTCACTCATATCTATTCCATAAGCATATTATTGTCATATTCTATTGTTTTCAAATTGCATTTCATTTAAAATACAATCCACGCACAGATTATATTCTGATTATCAATGAAAGCATTCCTAGCATTTATATCCCTTAAGTGATTAAAAAAATATCCATATATTCTTTGTTTTGAACTTAAATACTACCAAAAGTGTAGAGCTCTTTGTACTATAAAGAAAAACGTAGAATTTCTTCAAATTACTTTAATCTTTTGCAGTTAAATGTCGATAATCTCTCTCTTTTTTCTAGTTTTCAAGTGAACTCATGAACTCTTAAAAGAATTCTAAATTATTGGGCACTAAAATCATAAATTCTTTAATTAACGCAATCATTTGCTTGAGAAAAGAAATCTTTTCGATATCTTTGATAAGAATTAATGAGATTCTGATTTTATATAAAAAATTTTTTTTTTATATATTGAGCTAAAAGTTAAAGTTCAACATTTATTATTTAATTTCAATATTTGTCCTTCAAACGCTCATCACAGGATAGTTATACCATAAAAAGCACTTCACAAAATTATAAAATAATATCATACAATTTCATTTACTTTGACAGTCAATATTGAGAAAATAATTGAAACAAGTCAAGTATCATTTAACTTTAGTATTACTTTTATATTGAGTCCATATTATTGCTGAACCGACAAATCGGAAAATAATAGTCAATCAGATCATTTCCATAAAAAAAATCTTTCTTTAGGCCAAAAATTATAATAAGAAAGCGTTATGTTTTGAAGTGGATTTACTGAATCACGGAATTCATGACATAAACTTTTCCTATTATGTCATCTGAAAGAATTTCTTCATCTTTATAATAATCTCATTTAATAAATTATGAACGAAACTGAGCAACGATTGAAACTAATTTCATGAACTGTCATCATATAAGCTAAAATTTATTCATTTATTTAGTAATGCTGTTTGTAATTCAACTCTTGTTGTAATGATAAATGAATGGATAGTTGAATCATTTAAGCATTTGCTCATTATTGAAATTATTATCTCTGTGTTGAGCTTCGAATTGATTTTAACTTAAGGTTGAATGAAAATTGTTTGCTTAGAAACGTATTTACTTTACTAAAATAATTGAAAATTTGGATTCAGCCTTAATCCATTTAATTACATTGAAGACACTAAAATAGTACGTCAGCCAAGTCTAAGATCACTTAAACTTTAAGTCTTAAAGCCATATATATGCCCTGATATTTACAACTTTCTTTATTCTTCTGTATACACAAACATAAAAACATAGATATAGGAAAAGCCTATATTTGCTTATTTGGATCAAAACTTATTTAAAAAATAATAAGTCAAAGTTCAATTGAATAATTTTTAAGCCAAAGCGAAAAAACTTCCAAAATTCATAAGAAATAATAATTCAAAAGAAAGCTATTAAAGCGTAAAAAAATTGTTTACGAAAAGAAACATCAAGTAATTCGATTAATATCTTGACTCAAACTCACATGAATGTGATATAAGTCACGTTCAATAATTTTATATTCAGGGTGAGGATGAAATTTCAATTTTGAAACTACTTATGCGACTGAGAGCTTCCATAACTCATAGCTTGCTTATCATGACCACTAAATCATAAAATAATAGTTGTTTTACATAAACCAAATTTGATTCTAAACAAAATTCATTCATAATTCAAAATCATTAAAATTCATTGATGTAAAGTTAGATATAAAGTACTTTTTAAGTCAATTCATGTGTATGGATTCAAGTGTATGGCAGGGTAGAGGTTGTGTAGGGTATCATTAATTTGTTCGTTTAATTTTTTGAGATATTTTTGAAAATTATTACAAACTTTCACTATAAGGGCCAAAAGAATTTTGATAAGACAATCATTTTCTAAACTTTGTAAATGATTTCCAACAACAATAATTTAAGACAAGAATTTGTTTTATCAAACATTAATAAATAAAGTTTATAATAATTCAATAAACGTTACTTTTATTATGATATACAGTATTTATCTAAAGACTGATTATTTATCTTTCAAGTTTATACGAAAGTTCAAATGATACTTACTATTAGAAAATTATCAAATTTTCTATTAACTTAATTGAAATGAAAATTATGATTGATTTAAAGCATCTTTTTATATTCTGTTTGGGTAATCACAACGTGCGCTATTTATTGCAGACGCCATTAATGAAAATGAAATTTTATTATTCATAAAAACAACAACAACTTAATAAAATTCATTTTAGATAATCATAAAATTAAACATAAATGTTGCGAAAACTTATAAATTTCGATCCATTATTGATATTTCAAATTTTTTAATTTTGCAAAAATATGGCAATATATTCAATTTTTTAGTTGAAAAAAATAATATAGAAAAATAAACGTTTAATTATTATTTATTGGGCTCAATACTTAAGAATTCAAGTATACTTCATTTTTTTTATGGAAGAAAAGATTTTATGAAAATCTTAATTTTCGTGCCATTGAATAGACATGAAAATAATGGCATAAAAAGGTCTAAATTTCAAAATAGTTTAGAGAAATTTTTATAAAAAAAATGCTCATTATATTAAAGGACTAATTATACAGCACTTATGAGTTCTATAAAACTGAAAAATATTGAGGAGAACAACAAACCTAACCTAATCTTCAGTTTGCACCCAAAAAACTCTATTGTAAAAAGTGTTTCAATGTGAAAAGAAAATTCTCATCAATTTATAAGATTTAAATAGAATGTTATACAAGATTTGATCGAAAAGTTGTTGCGCAAACTTTTTTCATATATACTTGTTTTAATTGACTGAAAATAGATTAATTTAAAGACAAAATTAAAAAAATGATCGAAATATCCCGAAGAGTTTAATTGATATGACGATTTTTCTAAATAATCAAATAAATGTAGTTTCAGCGCAAAAGTAAAAAATTTTACATTTAATCACTTTAATCGAGTCATACGCTCAAAATTTAAATACTGACTCGTGACTTCATTTAATATACAGCACTATTTGAATAAAACAAAATTTAAGTCATCAGTAGAATAAAATATAGAGTCTATTAATTAAGGCGTCTAGTTTCGAGTCGCTAAGGAATTACATCTTTGGGGAAAAACATAATTTTTTACTTTAAATATGTATTTTTAAATTTCAAACTTCATTTCTCGATTAAAAATGAGACGGTCTTAATATGAGAGTTAAGAATTGGTTTAGCGACTATTCGTCACAAAATATTTGTCACACATACGTAAAGGTCCGCAAATAAAAAGAATCTTAAAATTAAAGAAATAAAACATACCAAATAGAATCAAAGTGTTTTATTTACTAGATCAAGAAACCACCTAGATACAAGAATAAATTGTTGCTTAGAAGCGCACAAATGGCTTAAGTCATAGTTGAAGTGTCCAAATATTGCCAAATCACAATTGCTTTGACAAATATTGTGCGGAATTTGTATGTAGCAAATTGTCTTATAACAAATTAATAATGTGTGACGAATTGTCACTGTTACTAATTTCTAATATGTAACGAATTGTCGCAGTTACTAATTTACCGTGACGAGTAGTCGGCATCCCTACCGGCCTCGTGTCTCTATCATATCCAGAGGCCAACCCTATAAAGGGTTACACAGACAAACAGACATTTTTGGATATTATAATATCTTTTATAATCTTTTAGGATTAGTCTTCTTTGTGAATTAAAACAATTAAAATCCAAATTTAATCTTTGATTACTTCAAGTCTTATATAATCAAAATTTTTAGATTTAAACTTATTTAATGAATTAGAATATGATTTAATTCACAAGCAATTGAAGTTCTAAACAGCAGAAAGTTTTATTGACAAGAATAATATGATTATTGTGATGACACAATACCATTGGGGATGATATTAATAAAAATAAATTTGCCCAAAAAGGCTAGACTTTCAAGTCTGAAGTCTGTTTAGATTCTCATTTAAATAATATATAGCAGTTCCTGAATTTAGTCAACCATTTTTGAATCAATATTATTGAATTAATACTTGCATAATATGGTTCAAAAGTAGAGGAAGTAATGAAAATTTAAAAAACCGCTGACTTCAATAGTGTTTTGATGCAAAACTGGCTCATTTAATCCTATTTACTTAATGAAATTCTCTTGACTGAATGAAATTCACTGTAAAAAAACTATCGTAAATAATGCAGTAACTCACAAAAAATGTTTATAAATTTACTATTAGATTCCCAATCGTATCACATCATACTTTCTATATAAATATTAATTATAGTTCTAAAAATACATGCCTTCAAGCCTTAATTTATTGTTAAAAGCAGAAAATATCAATCCTCAACGTAAAGCAGATTAAAAAACTAATTATAAAAAGCATTAAATCCTTTAGATTGAATTAACACTAGTGTAACACAAATATAACTCAAAGTGTTCTAACGAAAAAAATATTGTAAATCATAAGTAAACATAACCTTATTTGACATTAAAGAATAGCTAATAATTAAAGTTCAATATTTCAAATGAAGAGCAAATTTCTTGACATTTATTGTTATGTTGTGGTAAATATGTTGAGTATTCTGTTCGTAGATGATGTATAACTAGTTACTTATCTAAATATGTTCACCTGATGTCAGTTTTATTGATTTGAGTGTAGTTCCTGTTTAAATGCCCGCATTATGCAGTATTATTCTGTAATTAAAGAGCACTTAAAACTAACGAACAAATGAAAGTTATTGAGAAAAACACTATAGAGTTCATCGACCAAGTCTGAAAAGTGTTTTTTAGATATAAAGTGAGCTCTATTAATACCACGTTATATGAATTTTTTCAGTAAAAATTATAGTAAAATTCATTCAAATCAAATTAAATTGAATTTAAACCTATCATATCATAGATATTCTGTTAATGATATCAAAATTTATTAACTATTTTTAGAATAAAGAAAGAACAGTGGGCGCAGTTCTTTTTGTTCCTAGAATACATTTTCGCCTTAATAATAATATTTCTTCTAAATTAACGTTCGAGTGATTGTTTTACTCGAGTGGGTGCCCAAAAGCATAGTTCTGACTTCGGTATAGAAGATTCTAATTAACTTATGGAATTACATATGATTTCAGGGCTATTATTTGATTTCGTTTCATATGATATTTACTTAAGTTTAGAGGTCAATCATAATAATAAAAATTTAGTAACCAAACGAACAATTGTATGCTTCACATGATTCAGAATACACAAAATCTGATGATATGAAGATCGAGTTCCAATTATGAAGCGAATCATGTTCATGGAGTGTACAGCTTCAAAGTTATCTTCAAAGTTAGCTTTGAGGTATATTAATATATTAATTAATAAGCTTTGTTGGTCTCTAAATTAATTAATATAAATTTGATCTCCTGAAGGGATAACAAACTTTAATCTAATTGTTTCCGCCACTAAACAATATTTCAAATCAGAATTATTTTTAGAATAAAGAACATTCTTGAACTTGAATCAAATTTGATTTTTTGAATATTTACAAAATAAATCCTAAAAGTTTTATAGAAAACATTCTTTCATGTGCTGAATTATGTGAAACCATATAAAGTGTTATAAAAGTTGTATTCATTAACTCTGAAACATGTTATATCTCGAAACATTAAATGATTTTTTAAAAATCTTGTTGCATATCAACAACTTTGGACTTTTATATTTCAAACCTTAGAGCTCTCTATAGAGAAAAAGAATTAATTTATAGCGTTTATGAGAAGTAATTGAAGAGCATCGGCAAAGCCAAGCGAATCAAAAAATTAAATAGCTTTCACTAATTGGCTTTGAATATAACGATAAAAATGTTACATCAAAACAATTTATGCCACAACCCATTGATTCATATTTTATGCGTTTCATAATTGATTTTATTGATTGATTATTATTTATATGAATGACAATTTTTAGTATTTTTTCTTTAATTAAATCAACCAATAATTTATCTCCAATCAAACGGATTATCTCTTGATTTTTTTCAAATATTGAATACCGAGAGTATTAGATTTTTATCTTAAGTCATCTTTTCCTTCAAATTAAAATTATTACTTATTTTTTAATATCATAGTTACAATTCTTATTTTGACCGCTTGGAAACGAAATACAAAGCGTTTTACAAATCAATTCAATTAAATCTTATGGAAAAAGTTCAAATGATTTTAAAGAAAATTCAACCAATAAAAGAGCCATTGGTATGAAAATGAAATAATTTCATTAAAAGGAAAAAAGTTAGATTAATGACTAAAAATTGTCTATTCCCTCAAACGTAATACAAAAATATTTTCCGTTTCATTTAGCTTTATGTGACATTTGACTGAATTCATTAATTTTATAATATCCAAAATTTCTTTGTCCGACTCTATAGGCTCGACCCCTGGACATGATAGAAACTTAAGACTGGTGTCATTAGAACCAGGAAGATCTCAAGTGAAAGGCAAAGAAAAAAAATTTCCCAAAAAGTGATCAAAGGCTGAATTACCGAACAAAATGTTACGCACTAATGCTTTTCTATTGGAAAATTTTGTTATATATTTTTGCCGTTCTTTTTGAACTGATCCACTTCAAGTTGAATTATATCTTTTTAAAAAATCTTAAAAACTCACATTTCTGTGCTGTTTAATGTAACTATGATTTTGTTTCAGTGAAATAGATTGAATTTATTTTTTGAAGGGATGAGACAATAAACATAAACCTAATTCTTGATTATCGTGGACTTCAGCATAAGTTGGATTCTTTAGAATTTTTTTCCTTCTGATTCAAAGTCAACATAACTTGACAGTACTTTTTAAATAATTGAGAG